>JAOXJP010250856.1:6625-22017 GCA_025762735.1 Platanus orientalis
GTAGCTACAATTATCCCCCCCCCCCCCCACACACACACAGAGAGAAAAGCAGCTAGATGATTTCATCTAGGGATTAGTGTGGTCCCAACCTTAAAAGGAATGGTGACAAGAATCTTGTAAAAGGCTAAATGCATTACAAGATCCAATCGCCACTGTTCTGTGATGCACTCCACCATGCAACTATGATTCTCTTTACAACAGGTTTATATTGAATTATGATGGTATGATGTAAAGTTTGTCTTTTAACTTTTTTTCTTCGAATAATAAAGTTTTATCTGCCTTGATGTCTGTTAATAGGTTTTAGTGTTGAAGATGCCAGGTTGCTAAGTTGGTAAAGTCTGTGGGTGTTGTACCACAGACCTGGGTTCAAAACCCGTCTTCACCTATAATTACCTATCCAACAAAAAAAAAAAAAGATTTTAGTGTAGGTTTCTTAATGCTTTCAATTGCGAGTAGAGGTCGGAGGAGATGATGGCAACAGGCAAATAAATGTTGGAGTGCTGTCACAAGAGGGTTGTTGCATCAAGGGAAAAAACAAGAGAACAAAAAATAGCCTTGGATTTGGATTAAGAGAGATATACACTGAGACAACAAAACTACCAGATCAGCAACACTTGAAGATACCAACTTGGACATTGAGGTCAACAGCTTCAGCAAAGATCAGCAGAGGATATCTCTGCATTTATTCCTGAAAATGACTACTCTAACTTTTGAAGGCGCCAGCTTGTTATGTTGGTAAAGTCTGTGGGGCTAATACCACAGACCTGGGTTCTCAACCCGTCTTCACCTATTAATTACTAACCACTGATCCACTTGCTTAACCAAAAAAAAACTTTTATCCACTACCAAAAGAAATATGATCACTTAATTTCATAAGTATATGTAGCATTTAATATGCTCAAAATGATTGCATTTAAATACATTTCAGAGGTGAATCATTTGGCAGAAAACTCAATGATATTGGCTCCTGAAACCATGAGGATCCCCACATTAGTTCAGCAAAAGGAAGTTTCTTGAATTCTGTCTTGATTGGCAGATGAATCAGAGATGAAGGGAAATATTGTAGTAGTAACAATCATGCTATTCAAGTTGCAAAATGGATATAGGGGTACTGCAACACTTTTATGCAAAACCAAAGAGGCCTTCTCTTAACACAGAACTTTGGCATAAAACATATAAATGCTTGATGGAAGAAAAAAGAAATGCAGTGGAACTGAAACGAAAAATATTTTTACCTGCCCATGGCATCATAAGTTGCTGCAAGATTGCTATATACCCCAAGAGTTTCCGGATGAATTGGGCCACACTCCTGCTCCAGTATCCCTCTTGCTTCTTCAAACAACTCAGCAGCCTCGTCTATCTTGTACAGCTGTACACAAGACAATCCCATCTGGTTCAACACAACCCCAAAGAAGGCTGATTTCCTCTCCCCGCTGGCTCTAAGCTTTGCCACAGCACTCTCAAAAGAGTTTCGAGCCTCTTCATACCTCCCAACCATGTAAAACATCACTCCCATTTGTGCTTCTATCCCTGCAATCGTGCTTCGCTGCCCTGGTGTGTCTTCTAACAATTTCATTGCCTTCTGCAAGTGCTTCAACGCCTCTGTGGGTTCATTTACAGCTTCATAGACTGCTGAGATTTCTGTCAGCCCACTAGCAATCTCCTCTGCTGTAGTTCCAGGCACGGGTTTTGCATATATCCTCAGGGCATTCTCACAGTAGGACTTGGACTCCCGGAGCTTGCCTGTCTTGTAGTAGAGGTCAGCGAGGCGCACGAAGACTGAAGCCACAGAAGGGTGGTTGTCACCTTTAGTGGATTTGAAGACTGTTAGGGCTTTCTGGTAGGCGAAAACAGCCTCATCGAAGCGGCAGAGAGACAGGTAAATGTCACCAATGCTAACATCAATGGCAGCAACCTCATTATCTTGGCCATTGGCAATCATTGCCATGCTGGCAAGAACAAGGTGTTCGAGGGAAGATTCATAATCCCCTTTTGCTTCACAGATGAGGGCCATCAAACGCCGATCGGCTGCTTCTTCAAGGGATGCTGGTGCACTGTGCTCACGGTGAATTTCAAGGGTCTTCTTGCAGAGATTTTCTGCCTCATCAAATTGCATTGCTTGGACATGAGCTTCAGCCAAATACCTGTCATTTTCAAAATCAATAGCCTGGAGATGAATTCACAGAAAAGGAATTTCAACCTTGTGTGTGTGCATATGAGTGGATTTCAAGAGTCTTCTTGCAGATATTTTCTGCCTCATCAAATTGCATTGCTTGGACATGGGCCTAAGCCAAATACCTGCCATTTTCAAAAAAGGATTTTCAACCTCATGTGTTTGTGTGTGTATTCCGGTAGAAAGTGGGATAGAAACTGCCGGTTAAAAAGGACCAAAAAAAAAAAATTTGGTAGAAATAGGATAGAAACCATGACTTCCATTGAAACCAAAAAATTCAGATCTTTGGGGAGAAAATATTAAAAAGATAACTGAATTGGAGATATTATTTTTTTTCTTACGTTTTGAAAATTATTAAGATAACTACATTGAGTTGAATGTAAGATATATCAATATCTATAAAGATATCAACACAATGCTTACTAAAGCAACTTTCCATGATCCTTTAGCCCATAAAATGGATTCTTTTGTATAGTTAAATTTACCAATAGATGTTGATGTACAACAATAGGGGGGATACCCAAATTTGATGTAGGATTGATGGTCAAAATAATGCAGAAGCAAAAACATAATTAAACAGTCCAAAATTTGATTCTTTAAACACTTTCAAGTAGCCAAAATTTTAAGAAAATATAAGAATTGAAGATAATTAGAGAAAGAAATTTAGAAGAGATTAGGGAAGAAAAAAAAAGGGGGAAAAGAGAAAGAAATAACTTAGAAGGGCAATTCTGAAATTTCTGGATAGACCAAAAATATTACCAAAATACCCCTGCTCGTGTGTCATAAAATTCCAAAAACTTGCAAGGTGTTACATGAGTCATAAAGGTATTCCCATACAAAATTTCATGAAATTTTAATAAGTTTTGATATAAAAAATTATAAAAAAAAAAAACTCAGACCTATTGTACTTATTTACTAGAGTTTCATAAACCAATGGAGAATCTTTGTTCAACAATTCAGTTCTTGATGGCAGCACCTTAGATGTAGATTGAAAATGAGATAAAATAGGTAAGAAGAAGAAAGGAAGAAGGAATAAAGAAGAAGAAAGAACAAGGGAGAAAAAAAAAAATAGGAGAAGAAGAAGATAGAAGGAGGGGAAGAACAATAGTTAGAAGAAGATAGAAGGAGGGGAAGAACAATAGTTAGAAGAAGATAAGAGAATAAGAGAAGAAGAGAAAAAGATGTTAGAAGAAGGAATAGAGAAGAAAAAGCAGAAAAAGCATAAGGATGAACCCTAGCTAGTCCACATGGCAACACCATGGGTAGGGGGGAAGGAAGGATAAAACCCAACAAACTACACTTCAATTCATAAATTCATTGTCCCCCAATACAAAAATGTGAAACCCTTTATATAGGTTCAAAACAATAAAAAATAGCATGAACTAAAATAAAAAGCCTTAAATTAATTAACCTACTTGATAGTTGATACCTAAGACTAAAAATACTAAAACTTTAGACTTTTTAAAAACTAAACAGCCAAAAATTAAGGCCTTCTAGAGAATTTCGTCCAACACTCCAAAAGAGCCCCATTTTGACTTGTTGACTCACTAAAAATACTAAAATGCCCTTGATAACAATGCTTATTACAAAAAATACCCTTAACTAAAAAAGTCAAATTACGTACGGCACTATTAGCCTTATTACAAGTATATCCCTCCCCCCTAAAACACTTAAATTAACCCATCTTGTGGCATCATCGTGAACTTGAATTATGGATTGGCTCATACAACAACCTCTTTACAATATCTGCATCATAGGTTTTATTCATTTATGCAAACAGTTAGGATAAGGCTTTGTTGTTGTCATTTTCCTAGGCAAACAACACCATTCATAAGATGTACAATCTAAATTCTCATTGCTTTGGTGCAATGGTAGTGGCTTGGGCTGTCCGCATGAAAAGGTGGATTTGAGTCTAGTGAGCAGCCACTTTGTACAAAAAGCCAAAGATTATGTTTGTTTCCCATCCACCCCTCCTAACACCTTGTAATTATGGGACTAGCATTGGGTAATGACCTTATTTTTTCCTTTGCTTAGCTCTCATACAAAATTTTTAATTACCAATATATTTAACATATCAGAGCAGGTTCCAATATCAATATATACGATATATTGGATTATTGGCCAATAATGGTTTTAAGACCAAAAAAGGGATTGAAATTAGGGATTCTTGATTAGGGGAAAATAGGCTATAGAAAAACAAAGCTAATTTCTTGTAGTGCTTTTTTTGTAGCGAGACTGAAGCACCATGCCATAGGGTGACACGTGGGCGGAAAAAGTGAACCACTGCTACATGTTTTTCACTTTTTTCATCCACATGCCACCCATTGCCCTGGTGCTTCAGTCTCGCTACAAAAAAAGCGCTCCAAGAAATCCGCTCTGATAGAAAATTGGGTATTAAGTTGGAAAAGGTTTAAAAGGGCAATTATAGAACTTTTGGAGACAGATCCACAAAATTACCAAAACACCCCTACTGACGAGTCAGAATTTTATGAAATTTTACAAGGAATTAGATTACCCTTAGAGGAATTCCCACACTTCTTTTTTCATAATACATTGTTATCAAAAAGAAAATCATCGAATTCTGAGGTTTCTAGGTATATAAAATATTTAAAACTTTAACCTACAGGGATTCTTTAATCAAGAAACTAGAAAATAGGGAAAACATAGATCTTAGAGGTTCAAAGGGAAAGATGGGAAATGGTAGGGTAGGTCAGTTTTCACATTTAGATTCAAGAACACCCAATAAGAAAGGATCTTGAATGGTTTCTTGGTAGAGAAAAGATGATTTGCTTTTATACAGATTTATAAACCAAGATTCAATAAAAAATTGCTTCAAGATTGAGTCTTGAGAATTCTTTAAATCAAAGATTCAATAATCAACCTCTTTAATCAATAAATCAGAAAGAAATCTAATCAAGATTCAAGAAGGAAAAATAGAGAATAACGTGCAAGAAGAGGGAGAAGAAAGAAGACTTACTCGTGTAAGGAGAGAGAAAAGGGGAACCACGGCTACAACCCACCACAAGAATAGTACCCACTGGTGGGAATCTAAAATCAGCAAACTTTATTCCATATTCAAATCTCAAAACTGAATTACAACACATGATCTCTTCTAATTTATAAACTTCAACCACTAGACTCCTAATCTAATTACGACTACTATTTCAACTCTAAATAAAATTCCTAATTGCATCTAAACTCCTGAGCATTTAATGCTTTATTACATACTAAGCTAGAGTAATTCATATTTCCTTTCTATGGCCTTCAAGGCTAGATTACGTTGAAAATATATCCCAAAATAAAACTAGAAACAACCCTAAAATTTCTAGGAACATCTAAAAAAAACAAAAAATTAAAAGCCTAACTACTGGACACAACGTAGAGGACAATGGATAGTCCTCTAACTTCTACTTCTTCACATTATATGCTCCCGCATCATAATAGTTGATAGATTTTATTTTATCCTAAAAAAATAAATTATAGTTCCTATGTCATCAATATTTTTTTGCCAATACATCATCATATTTGTCAATTTATCAGATATATGCATATATTTTGGTTAATTATAAACAATAAATACAAATCAATATGTCATGTTAGATCAGGTGCAATTATTATATGTTAGAAATCACGTAAACATAATCTATTAAGTTTATTTTAATATTGTCTATCCTAGTAAGTTTTATTTGTTTTATTCTAGTCAGACTAGGAGTTGTGGAAATATCGTAATAGTCAAATCCTATTAAGAGTTGGAAGCATATATATATATATATAGAATGTGTTGGGATGTTATGTGCTCTCTCTTGTGAAAACTGTTTCTTTTACAAATGGTGCTTGTTGTTTTTCTTTTTTTTTTTCCTTTGTTGTAGTATTAAGCACTAATACTGCAGAGATTTGTAAGTTGGGATTTTTTTTGTTACTACAAGTGGTATTAGAGCTAGATCCATCCAAGGTTGATGGCAATGAATAACGTTATGATTCAACCATTAGATGGAAATAACTTTGAGCAATTGTGGATCCAGATGTAGCTGAATATCAGGAGATTTGGCAAGTTGTGATCAAAGGAACATGTAACTAGAAGATCAAGTAAATCTCTCCCAGGCATTAGAGCTAGATCCATCCAAGCTTGATGGCAATGAATAACTTTATGATTCAACCATTAGATGAAAAGAACTTTGAGCAATTGTGGATCCAGATGTAGCTGAATATCAGGAGATTTGGCATGTTGTGATCAAAGGAACGTGTAACTAGAAGATCAAGCAAATCTCTCCCAAGCACAGAAAGATGCATCATGAGATGTTGAAAGAAATATCGTAAATACTGTATTTTTATTCTCCAATTGGTCCATGCACCAGTTATTTTAGAAATTCGCAAATACAATGGCAAAAAAAGCTTAAGGCATCCTTATGAATTCATACAAAGGAGTGGAGAAAGTGAAGAAAGTAGGTTTCAAACCTTACGAAGGCAGTTTGATCTTCTTTAAATGGAAAAGTTAGAAACCGTGTTCAATTATTTTAATTAACGTTGGCTCTTGTAAATCAGATAAAGAGTTAACGGTGAAAGGATGTAAGCACTCCATATTATGGATAAAATTCTTCGGACTGTGATAATGCAGTTCAAGTATTTGGTGACAACTTTGTAGAGTCAAAATAACTCACTATTATGGCAATTGACAAGATAATGGATTCAATTCAGGCCAATGAGCACTACAACCCCGATTAATAGAAAAAAGAAAAAGAAAAATAAGAGTCCATGAAAATATGAAAGAACAAGATCCCAACAGTAGAGGGAGATGAAAACTAAAATTTGAATGGTGGAGAAGCAGATGTGATGATTCAAATCAAAGGTATAAATCTAAGATTTGTGCTTTAATTCAAATCAGAGATAAATTCACGTGGACATTTATAAAATATAAGAACAAAGAATTGCATGCCAAAGTTGCTCAAGGAAGTGATAATAATTTGAGACATTGTTATTAGCATGCAATGTTTCAAAAAAAAAAAAACCATAAGAATTAAGTGGTTTCCTGTGACAAAAAGGAGATACTCTTTGAGTTAGAGGAATCAATTTGCTCATGTGAAAAGTTTGTAAATGTTACAAAAATTCTGATGATGAGAAAAGGCTAAATCTCTATCAGATTGAAGGATGAGTATTATAAGTATATTTACATATACTTTATGTTTAGGCCTCCACCAAAACCTCATGAGGACAACTATCAGAAAGAAAATATGATACACACTTTAGAAGATGACGAAGAAAATTACATTTAAAGATCTTGTTTTAAGAAAGGCTGTCAAAATTTTAATAAACTAAATCCATTAAAACTATGTTTTATTTGATATTGTTCATATTAGCAAGTCTTTATATGGCTTATTCTAGTCAAACTAGAATCTGTGATAGCAGTTGAATCCTATGAAGAATTGGTAGCATAGGCAGAATATATATATATATATTTCAGAAAAATGATGTAACAAATTGGGCATGTTACATCACATCTTTTTGTTTCGAGTTTTTATTTTATTAATAAAGTTATTTGATTTATTTTTTCTCCTCTCTTCATATTGTGTGGGTGTTTTTCCTCTTTCGTATATGTTTTTTCATGATGTTAAGAACTAACCCAGTAGAAGTTTGTGATCCAGCATTCTTTGTTACTACATTATATATATCATCTACAAATTGATTAACAAAAGTGATATTCGAAAACCATCATCCCATAACAATTGAAAGCTTATAAGAAAGTATATTAGAAATTTCTGAGCAACAACTGGTTTTTAACAGTTTTATTACTTATAGCAATATTGACAACAGGAGTCAGATTTTATGTGTCCCATATTTATCTGATTTTTATTTGGCAGCTTATAATTGTCCGAAATTGATAAATTAGAAAAATACGAACAA
The DNA here is from genome assembly GCA_025762735.1 of Platanus orientalis. Lineage (NCBI taxonomy): Eukaryota > Viridiplantae > Streptophyta > Magnoliopsida > Proteales > Platanaceae > Platanus > Platanus orientalis. The sequence goes on from JAOXJP010250856.1 coordinate 14,697, forward strand.
GATTCCAAAGTCACGAGGCCACAGAATCCGCCGACTGAAACGACGCCAGTGGTCGCAACTGGTTAAATACGATTCTGATCACATGGCCCCAGTGTCACTCAGTACATAGCGCACGTTAGAATTTAATGAGAAGTTTTACTAACATGCGCTTTTACAGTCGGCAGAGGCTATTTTACACCGGGGAGGCAATGTTTGCGGCGCAAGCGGCTGCCGTCCCAGGCCAACACGGCATCGGAAAAGAATAACAACAAGCCAAACAAGGCCCTGAAATCAGCCGGAAGGCCGGAATGACGGCGATATTACCGGAAAAATGGAGTATGTTAACCTGAGCTGCCGACAGTGAAACAATGAAAAGGTGATTGGAACCTTACCTGCAAGTCTCTGCAACTCTCGGATCTGACTCTCCCAAAGCCTCCATCTGGATTTTCAAACCAGAATGGTAACAGGCGATGGATCGATCGAGCTGACCGAGCATCGAGTGCGTATCACCAAGCTGCATATGACCAGAAAACGCTGCGAGCGCGTGGTCAGATCCTCGCGCCACATCGGGAACCGTAATCGCGCGCTCAAGCGCCGGGATCGCCTCCTCGAACCTTCCCAAACTACAGTGAATCGCCGCAACGACGTGCAAACTCATCGCCAAATCCAAGCTCGGTTCGCCCTCTTCCGTGCACCGCTCGAACGACTTCGAAGCTCGGATCGCGAAATCCAACGCTTTGGTCGGGCTGTCGCCGGAGGCGATCGTGTCGCGAGCTAGCTTCAGAAGGAATGGGCCTAGGTCGGGATTGTCGAGCGACGATTCGTCGATTTTCGGCTTCTCAGGTGTTTTCTTCTTGCCGGAGTTCCGCTCTGGCGAGGGTTTAGCTCGTGAAGTGGAAGGAGATGAGATTCTCTTCGGGATCGGGGTTCTGGGATTAGGGTTTCTGGATTCTGACTCTTCCTCATGGTTCTGGATCTGGTGATCACCGTCGGGAACAACAATTCGAACAGGTGTAGCGTTTGGAGGGGTTTTCACTGACACCAAACCAGGCATCCCGACTAAGATTATAAAAAAAAAAAAACGATTTTTTGCTCTGGAAATCTGAGAAAAAGAAGCTTAATAGCTAGGAAAGGAGATTGATTGATACAGATATAGAACCAGAGAACGAGAAGAACAAATTCGCAGCTGCAGTTAAAGATTGAGAGAGGGAGAAAGAGCGAAATACAGGAATTGAGGATTAGTACTCACTACCATTCATCACGGTTGCTTGCAATAGACTTCTCATGATCAGAGAGAATCTGAAAATTTTAAATTAAATTATTAATTGAAAAAAAAAAATAAACGAAAAAGAAATTCCACCATCATCGCTCTTTACTGTCTATTTTCTCTCACAGCAGTATTCTACGATACTGAATAGCCCTACAAAGATTTTGGTGGTAACCAATTAAACCTTATTTTCTATCAAAATTTCGTTAATGCCACTTCGCCTGCGTAACGCAACAAATTTTAAATAGTTGACAAAACCCTCAATTTTGATTTTTGACACGGCTCCAAAAAAGCCTTCTTTATTCGAATCAGTACCTACCCATACAAGACGCAATGGGATAGGAATCATCTTCAGTATGAATAGAGAAATAGTACAACAACTTAGAGAGTGGCTAAAGTTGGAATGACATCAGGGTCGACACAACAGTGCCAAAAAATGAAAAAACATTCCCTAAAAAGTGTTTATCACTTTTTCAGACTGATATGTCAGCCCTAATGTCATTCCAACTTTAGGCATTTTATAAGTTGATGTAACTAATCCCGACTCCATCAGAATGCCAGGAGATCCTTTGGAACAAATTTAAAATACATTAACTGGAAACTGATGTCAAAACAGGACATGTATACAAAAAAATTAAAATTTAAATCTTAAACAGACGTTTTAATCACATTGTAAACTTCAACATATGGATCCACTCGTAACGACAGACAGTTTTCAATTAATGTATTTTAAGCTAGTTGCATAGGATTTGCTTTCATGCATAACATGATACCTGAAAAGGGTGCTCGGTAAATATACAAGGGACAAAAAAGTCTTATGGTAAATACACAATTAATAAGCATCCATGTGTTGTATTAAAGCCCGGGATAAGACAGCAAGGATAGCTCTTCGTCTTCATCGTGTTGGACAAGCAGCAGCCAACAAGTGGGGCTTAGTCAAGTACCACGAGCTCTACTTTCTTAGTGAAGCAAGTACGCTTTAACCAATTACGTTTTTCAGCAGCAATCCAAGGCTTCAAAACTCACACGCGGTAGTTTTTTTTCAGGTGGTTTCGAACTCTTACATGGGCAATGAACTATAATTGTTGGAACATCCAAGCCAGCGAAGGTGACAGTATTGCAGATTCGTTTCCATGGTTCGATCATTCTCATTAAAACGTCGAGTGTTCAAATTTTGATTGTTCACACGAGAAAAGACCACCCCTGTTAATAGTGCCCTTTGTTGCTTGTTAGGTGTTATGTTGCATGATGGGTAGGGACTAGCATGATATCTTTTCATTCACATTGGAAGTACATTAGGTTCTTTGTATTTATTGTAGGCAAAGTATCGATTCAAGCAAGCTTTTTGCAAGCATACACAAGCAATCTTGTTGGAGCTGTTACATATAACCAAAAAAAAAAAAAAAAAAAAGTAAAACCCAAACCCAAAGTATAGCTTGAGTTTTCACCTGCTTTGTTTTAGTTACATGACAGCTCGAGCAAAATGCTTACACATGCTTTGGTTGTGTGATGATGGTTAACCTTTTTGTAGGTAAACATGACTAATCCTTATGCGTTGCATAAAAAACACTCTACATGCAGCTAGAACCAGGGGTGGAGCCAAGATTTTCATGTAGGGGGACAAGCCAAAAGATTATGTGTGCTCCTTTAATAGGTGACAATGGTATATCTATAATCAAAGGGTGACACGTTACTAAAAAAAGTGAAAAACACCTCCTAAAAAGTGTAAATCACTTTTTCAACATAATGTGTTACCTGTTGATTGTGGGTACATTATTGGCACCCATTAAGGGATGCTCCTAATCCAATCCCAAGACAAGGATTCTTCAAGATTTTTAATCATCTCCAGTCTCAAAGGATAGATAACACTCCATTTGCAATCAATGCATGACATGTGGCCTGACAAAGGGTGTTTGAGCTAATACACATGGCTCAAAGGAGGGTATTATGGTAAACATATAATAAATAAGTACTTGTGTATTTATTAATCAAAATAGATGTTCTATCAAGGACACTAGGTGACTTCACATGAAATAAAATGGGGATGAAATTTTAAATTCCCATCCATTTTATTTCAAATGAAGCCATTTGACACCTTGGATAGGAAATTTGTACCCTATATCAAACATTGTGTCACATCCTGAGTAGAGAATGGAGTGGTACCAGTTAGTTAGATTGGAATTGACGAGTCAAATCTTGAACAAAGAATGGAGTGGTACTAATTCAGTCAGATTGGAGTTGACATTAATTCTTTTTTTTTTTGGTACATTAAGGAAACGGGGTGTGGGGCAATTGATTCTAATAAGATATAAAATTGGTTTGGCCCATTAATACAAGGTATAAAATTGCTCCTATGTGGCTCTGTCACTGGCTAGAGCAAGACAGGTACACTAGCTAGTGTAGACCAAACAAACCAGTGGTCATTTGATAAGGAGACCAATCTTTTTGCCAATTTGCTGTATTCTCGAATGTTTTATCATAGGTTCATGATTAGCATGCAAGTCAATTTATCCAAAATTTGAATTAGAAATTCAAATTTGATAATTAAATTAATCTTAGATGATTAAGTTGTCCAAAATAAATAAAATTTCTTTTGATTTTAGTGGTATGTATCTATCATACAAAATTCTAGTACCTTATCTCCACTTTTACATGATTTGATTGTCCAAAAGAGTGCCACGAAGATAAAACTATTATACTCATCCATTGTTCATTGTGTCTGGTTTAATTGGCTTTCAAGTTTTCAATCTCCCTCAAAAGAAAGGAGAGGGTGATATAGCAGTTCTCTGACTATAGAATGGACAGTTTTGGAAGTTCATGCTCTACATTTTATTGTCACAAATGTGTCTACTCACACCTCACTGGCTGTATAAGGCTGTATAACAGGTGGACTATCACCTTCCAGACCAGATATGGTTTCTTATGACCTGTCTATTTACAAATTTTAAATAATTTATATGTACTTACCATTTGTAGAATCATCGGTTAGCAAAATGACTGACATGCCCTAGAACTACTTTGACATAATGAACTTGGGCTAGAGAAGTGGGAGGAGCAAATGAGGGAATCCACTTCTGAATCCTACAGGAAGAGATGGGCGGGGAGTGGCTTCATCTCTCCCAATTATCAGTGCAGCAGTTAAAACTGTTGAAGTTAGGTCGCCAATAAAGATGGTCCGGTTCAAAATCAGTTGCCAAATGGGGTTTTTAAATGGCTGACACAATAATGCAATCTGACAATCTGAATTGAACAGTGGTAGCTCTGATTTTCTACTGTAGATTAAAGTCTGGTATCGTATTGTAGACGAATATAGTGTGACACGTATCTCAAATATCAAATCTTGGCCGGATGTTTTTACCTTTTATTTAGGTTCTGTTGCACCGGAGACGATGCCCGAATTGAAGTTGCAGTAGAGGATCATCTCTGACGTAGTAACGTACAGAAAGTCACACAAAACAAAAAATAGATTAGACAGGCCCACGTTACGAGTGGCACTGACCAAACGACAAGATTTTGTTTTTCTGAAAAGATTTTGTTTAAGGCCCTGTCTGTTTGCCATGAATTGTAGAAAAAGAAAAGAAAAAAAATTCAACAAAAGAAAAAGAAAGAGAAGGATCATAAGAAAAACATGAAAAACCAACTTGTCACGGCAATCGGACAGTTTAAAATGATTTTTTTGAGAAAATTTTGTCATGATAAAATCTTTTCATAGCAACCAGACTGGGCCTGAGGGCTTTTTCAATATTTAGGGTGGACCTTAAGTGTTTTTTTAAGGACACACTAAATCCTGAGGTATATTATGTGGCAAAAGGATCTACTATTCTCCTACACCCAAGTTTGTTTGTCCCCCATGCGCTTCGGTTTTGGTAGGACCACTTGAGGCCACCCTAAAGTAGGACTAACATTGGGGGCTGGAACAATAGCGTCAAAAAAGCGACTTACACTTTTTGGGAGATGTTTTTCGCTTTTTAGCACTGATGTGTCAGTTCTTGATGTCAATCTTACTTTAAGATGATCTCAAGTGGTCCTACCAAATCCTCAGAAATCCCATGTCTACATACCACAGGCTGATACGTCTTTCTTTATAATTTGATGCCTACACCCCTTAACCTGGATATTCAATTTTTTCACTTGAAAATCATTTTTATGGTTTTAACTCAGTACACCCCACCCTTTGTGTGTGGGACACAGGGGACCAGACAATATGGGTGTAGCAGATCCTTTCCCTTTCACCGTGGATGGCCGATTTCAAGTAGAAATGGACGAACTGGCAGTCAACCAGGTTGAACCAATAAAATATTTTAAAGTTTTGTTAAACGAGTCACAAGGAACCATAGTTAAGCCATGTGATTATCCTTTTCTACTTCAATATTTGGCCTGGTATTCAAAATCATGCATAAAATAAATTTTTTTTCTTTTTTTTTTTAATTGCGCCGTTCTTAGACGGGTGGAGCTGGGCAATGACACAAAAAGCCGGACTACCTGTTTTCGCACATTTGGATTTGTAACTTCTCACATGGAGAGGAGATGCCACAACCACCAGGTAAAAGGGGCATTGGACGTGCATAGGACATAGAAACACCAAAGTTACGAGTTATGACCCATCGAATGTGGGTTATGTGGTCCCATGATTTGTCAAATGGGGTCCAATGATGATGATTGTGAGGAGTAGGAGAAGGATGAGGAATAGAAGATACACATATGATAGATCCTGATGTTTGCAATTTGATGATCCTACTTATGAACTCTGTTATCAATACATATATTTCTTTAACCTCTTATGCATACACTTTCTGAATCGTAGATTCTAAGTATAGAGATAAGTTTCCTCTCAAGTTTGCTAGATTATTAGATAATCTCAAGTTTATTTAAACAGCTACTTATTTATTATTTTGCTTTTGTATTTCGTTTGGAGCATTAAAAAAAAGAAAAGAAAAGAAAAAGAAACAACTATGATATCAAAGATAACCTCTTCATCTGTGTCAGCACCCTCCAATCAATTGTTCTCCACCAAACTCCAAAATCATTACAGCCTACCAAATTTGAATTAATCAATCAATAAAACTATTGGTCAACATTGCCCACATTATTGAGATCTGAAAACCAGTGCCATTCTCTCAAATGTCGATCGAATGAGTGTTTGAAATTCTTCCCAGGTTTCAAATTTTAACAAGCTGAATGGCTGGATCAGCTGACTAAATTATTACGAATTCTCAATCTTGCCTAGTTTATCAGGAGGGTGGATTGTAGTCATGTATCATTTATGTACCGTCTTTCAGATTTTGAATCATCTCTAGTCTGAATGGACAGATATAACACTTTTACCAATCAGTGCATGACATGTGGCCTGACAATGCAAAGGGTGTTTAGGTTAATACATATGGGTCAAAAGAGGATACTATGGTAAATACACAATGAATAAGTACCAGTGTATTTATTAATATACCCTTTGTCAGGCATTGTCATGTCTAGAGCAAAAACTGGTGTAGTATCTGTCCATTCAGACTGGAGATGATGTGAACTCCCACTTTAGGGTTTTTGGAGTTATTTATTACTCTTTTATGGGATAATATTTAAGTTATTAATTACTCTTTTATGGGATAATATTTAAGTTATTAATTACTCTTTTTTTTAGCAATAGTATCCTTTTCGCATGATGTACCCCATCCATTTAATGGTCTAAAGTCATAAGTCATATCATGGAAGGGAAGAAAAAAAGAAGGGATAAAGAAAGAGGGAAAGAATGAAAGAAATGGATGATCTTACTTATTCAAAATAGAAGAAAAAAAAGAAAAGAAAAATAAATATAAAACGAAAAAAGAAAGAAAAGAAAAAAAAAAAAAAAGAAAGAAAGAAAGAAAAAGATGGATGGTCCCAAAGGAGTTTAACCCCTCAATTCTATGTTTGTTTAGTAAAAAAATGCAACTTTTTAAAGAAACTTGTGTTAATTTCTCAGAAAATTTTTTTTAATCTGATTCAATTATCTGAAAGGCATTTATTTGCCAATTGGAAAACACTTTTTTTTTTTTTTTTTAATCTTTAAATTTTCACAAAAATATATCAAACCTGCCAAGG
>JAOXJP010250877.1:0-28333 GCA_025762735.1 Platanus orientalis
GGGCTCTGAGATGTTTATAAGAGACAGCTCTCTCTCTCTCTCTCTCTCTCTCTCTCTCTCTCTCTCTCTCTCTCTCTCAATGAGTGTGAGTGTTCTTTCTTTCTTCTTCAAGTTCGATGCCCTAGCAATGGAGTCCTTGGTTGGTGATTCCCAATGGTGATGAAGTTGGTGATTTCCTCTCAGGTATCTTTCCCTAAACCTTCTCTCTTCTTCTTCTTCTTCATCTTCTTCTTCATCTCTTTTATATGTTTCTAGTTTTCTTTAATCCTCTTGCTAAAACCCACTTTTAGTCTTGTCTTCTCTTGATTTTGATTTTAAGGTTTTGTTCCTTGATCAATCTACTTACCATTCATACAAGTTTCTTTTAGTTTCTCCTTAATTTCATATAGTTCTTGATCCATCTTCTACTCTAATTTTCTGGTTTCTTGAATTTCAAGGTTCTACAATCTGAAAGCTTATATAATTTTATATAGCTAGACTTGTCAGAATTCCTTGAAATTTGGTACACATATTCCTTATTAGGGTCAGAATCACCTTCCAAATTTTCAAATTTTTCTGATGCACGACCAGGGGTATTTTGATAATTTAGAGTTTCTATCCAAAAATTACGGACCTGCCCTTTTGGGTTTCTTTCTTATCTTTTCTCCGTTTTTTCTTGTTTCAATTCTTATAACCCCCTTTAATCAAGTTTCTTCTTATATTTCCATTAAATCTTGATTAGTTAAAGAGTGCTTAAAGTTCAATTTTTTGTTCTTTAACTTTATTCTTGCTATCATTCTACATCAACCTTGGTATCATCTTTATTGTGTTGCATCACCCTCTTATGGGGCGGTACATACACAAGCCTTGCATGGTTGTCCACATCATAAATCAATCCTTGAAAGCTCACAAATCTATGAAGATCCCTTGTTAAATCTGCAAGATCAAAGGTTTGCTTTGGAGGAACGAGGTCATATCCAAAAGAATGCGATAAAACCATTGAATCTTGATTGCATGATCCCAATTGTTTTTTGTTCTTGCTACACTACAAAACTCGAGGTTTTTTTAACCAAGGGAGAATGATGCAGAATGAGAAACAGCCCCGCCCCTATTCATATTTGATGGGCTTATGCAAGGGTATTTTGGGTATTTCGAGTTCAGTATTTATGTATTGTAATAATTTTTTATTTTTTCAGTTTTAGATTAATCTAGATTAGTTTCTTATCATTCGGTTTGAAGATTTTTATTTATTTCCAATATAATAGGTTTTATTTATATTTTATTAAGGGAGTAAACGTCCCATCCAGGATTTGGTGTCTAGGACACCAGGGGACGTCATCTAGAATAAAATGGGAAGGAATTTATAATTTCATTTTACACAAAAAATGGGAAGGAATTTACAATTTCATCTAACAGACTAACACCCACCCATTTTATTCTATATGATGTCCCCTAGTGTCCTAGACAGACCATTTATTTCGGTATAGAAAAGTGAAGAACTATTTTCATCACTTTTCTTTATTCCTTGTTTTAGGAAGTCAAAACTTACCCGTTTAGGTTGATTTTGGTATCATTTAAAAGGTTATTCAATTAGTTTTTTTGATATTTTACCGTTGATCATTAAAAAAAAAAAAAAAGTTATTCAATTAGCTTTTCCAATGAGACCAAGATCTTGAGAATTTGATGTCACTTTGGGAAGTTATAGCCGAAATACTGGCAAGGTATCACTTTGTAGCGGGAATTTAGTTTATAGAGAGTTTAGTTAGAGTTGAATTTGGGAAGCCTAAACTGTAAAGTCTATATATATGCTTTATACCTCAAAATTGTATTATGAATGAATGAATAAAAAAAAAAAAACTCAAGGCCTATAGCTGATTTGTTCTCTTGTGTAGACTCCAGAATCTTGAAGGAGTGAAGCTTTCAACCCTAAGTGTGACTCCTACGTTCAACTAGTGTGACTCTAGCTGGTATCTTTTTTTCTTTCTCTATTCTTTGTTTTCTATCATTTTACTTTTATTGAAAATTTCTCTATTAAAGCACAAGATTAGAACCTTGGTCCTATATCAATTTGGAACCAAAGCCTTTGTCATACATCACTTGGTGCCTTAGACATACATGTAGGAGCAAGCCATGTTTTCCTGACTATTCAGAGCATGGTTTAAAGTATCGCACAATACATATTTGTATTGTGGGGTGGGGATACAACACACATCCCCAATTTTAAAACTGTGGCATCTCAAGGCCTATATCGTGATACAGGTAAATGCTTCTTAAAAAACCCTTAATATTGTGGCATATCACATCCCTATCGCATCTTGCCCTACCGTATCACTGATCTCAAATAACCTCCCAAATCCCTTTTTTTTTGCAAACAACTTATAGATTTAACTTCCTTTAAGTAAATCTAGGACTCCACTTGAGTCCATTTGAATCTAAAACTTGTATTTAGGCCAGATCAGAGTATCAAAACCAAAAACCTAAATTTCGTCAACAACTTCAATAAGTTCCCTATTTTTGCTCTAATCCTTCTATGTTTTTTTATATGTCATGTATATGTGATAAATCTATACATTCATGAAGTAAGAAGTTATTTTTGGAAAATAAAAATATTTATTTATTCAAAAAACTAAAAAAAATTATAAAAAATTAAAAAACACACCAAATGGGCCTTGTTTGGTCTATTTTTTATATGAGATACTACATTATCTATAGATGTCAATTTGGTACATTTTTTAAATAAAATTATTTTTTGTATTTATATATTTATTAAACAAATAAAAAATACTAAAATGTCAAAAAAAAATTAATTAAATTTTACAAAAAAAAAAATCAAAAATAATTACTGCAAAGATGGTATAACATTTTGAAAATATTGTGCGAGTTGGGAGTCTTGGGATTGCTACTATTTCTATATCTTATTGTACTAAATTTCTCAAGTTTCACTCTTGTAGTTGTACTTTTGTAATACTTTGCACTATCAATGAATGACATTATTGTTTGAGTTATACATTTTGGTCATTAATCATGTGGATTTGTAGCTTTATTGTGCAATGTATAGTGTTATTATAACACTTATAATTCCAAACATGTGCGGCAGCATGTGTCATGAGGGTACCGGTTTTCAACTATTGATACCCAAATGTGTAATGAAATGTAATGGTTTATAAGTGCTTAATGATGTTTATTATAACATTTCCTAAAGTTTCATTCAAAAATTTCTAAGGTTTACAAAGTGTTTCGATAGATTTCATAGGCAACGTATGTCATGAGGGTGACAATTCTCCCAACCATCATAGATTGTTTTTTATATGTAATGATTCCTAAGTGTGTATTAATGTTTATCAAATCCTGAAGTTTCATAAAAAAATTCCTTTGTTTAATTAGCGTATCCCCTGTTTCCATCCGCTTCCAGCTCTTTCAAGTGTTTCTCACTCCATGACATGCAATATGTATCTGTTAAGGATATATTAGTTTATCAATCAAACCAAAACAAGTTGAAAGCGATAATAATCAAAGATAAAACAAATCACAACCACAAGAACACCACAAAACACAAGATTTACGTGGAAAACTCAAAGTTGGGGAAAAACTACAGAGCCACAGAGAAAGCTTCACTATTCTTAGAAGATTATAAGAGTTCTCTCTCAATCTCACAAAAACACAAGTTTTCTTTTCTTTCTTTTTTTTATGGAAAAAAAAATTTTATTAATACAAAAAAAACACAAGGTTTCATTATTTTTCTCTCTTACAACCTACTTTAAACCCTAAACAACAATAGAGACCTTATATAGAACGTAGAGGTCAAACTTGGTACGAATCCCTCCCCTTCTCAGAGCTTCTATATCTGTTTTGCAACTAATTTTCCATGCCCAAACCAATCCAAAAAACTTTGGATCGGTCCAAAGTCTAGGTTGGATCGGTGCAACTAAAATTGGATCAATCCACCTTGCCACCTGTGGTCATCTGCTGAAGTCTTAATTCTACCTTGCTCAATCGAACTACAAGTTGGATCGGTCCAGGGCCCTTTGGAACGGTCAAAACTGACAAATTTCATCTTCTTCTTCTTTGATTCTCTAATTGCATTAGGCTCCACATCCAACAATCTCCCACTTCGAGACTGATGCTCTTTCCTGTTATTTAGCTCATGTACCTGTGATGAGACCTCTTTCTTTCCATGAATCTCTTACTGCTCTTCTTATTCATCTTTACTCATGAAGGTCAACTGAAACTTTGCATAACTCTAGTTTCTGTATTGTCACCACCTTCGTAAGCATGTCTGCTAGGTTTTCATTCATATAGATCTTTTCCAACTTTAGCACTTGTTCCTCCTAAGAGATCTTAAGAAGTGATACCACCTATCAATGTGCCTAGTCCTTGCATGAAAGGTTGGATTCCTTGTAAGACTTTTTCAAATTTTGCAACCAAATCAATTTCTTTCTAACTTCCATTGCTACAATGTATTTGGTTTCTATTGAGAAAAGCGCAACAATCTTCTGTAGTTGAGAGACCCAACTAACTATTGTATTTGCCAAAGTAAACACATACCCTGTCATACTCCTCCTGTCTACATCACCTAACAGGTTCAAGTCTACATATCCTTATAACTCTACTTGTATCCCTCCAAAACACAAAGTTCTATTAATGGTTCCTCTCAAGTATCTCAAGATTCACTTAATTGCTTACCAATACATCCTTTCGGGTTTGCTCATGAATCTACTCACAACCCCCACTACTTAAGGGTACTAACTGGTTTTGCATCCTACATGTTAAACCTGCAAGGCACCTTTTCAACATACTTTGCTTGAGACAACTTCAACTTGTAGTTCTTAGTCTCTTACGATTCTCATCCAAGAATCTGTTTAGCCACTCCCAAGTCTTTCATCTCATATTCTTTTGCCAACAACTTCTTCAAGTTATTTATCTCATGTATGTTTCATCTTGCTACAAACATAGCATCCACATATAAGAATAATATGATGTACCCATTATCAAAGGTTTTGCGATAGCTACAATGGTCCGCATGGCATCTTCTATACCCATTCTCTAACATAAACCTGTCAAACTTAATATGTCATTCCCTCGAGGCTTGCTTCAATCCATATAAGCTCATCTTGAGCTTGCACACCATTTCCTGCTTGTCTTCTACTTCATACCATTGTGGTTGTTACATATAGATGTGTTATTCCAAATCACCATCGAAAAAAGTTGTTTTCACATCTAACTACTCAAGATGTAAATCTTCCATTGCAACAATGCTTAGCACAGCTCTAATGGTGGTCATCTTCACAACCAGATAAAATAGTTTAGAATAGTCAATACATTTCCCTTGTTAGCACCCCTTTACAACCAGTCTGGCTTTGTATCTCTTATTCCCATCATGCTCTTCCATTAACCTATACACCTATTTGTTGTTCAGTGCCTTCTTTCCTTCGAATAGTGGAACTAAGTCCTATGTCTGGTTTGTAATCCAAGATTTATCTCATCCATGACAAGTTCTCACCTAGTTCTATCATCAACCTCCAATGCTTCAACTTTTGGTTCATCACCCTCAGAAATCTCCTCAAATTCCACAAACTCCCTTGTCCTTTTATTCTTTTGCCTTGTTTTTGTAAATGGCATTTTCATTGAATACTACATTTCTATTTCTAATGATCTTTTGATTTTCTTGATCCCAAAACCGATACCCAAAATCATCATAACCATACCCAATGAAAGAGCACTTCCTAGACTTTGTGTCTAGCTTGTTTCTCTTATCAGCATCAACATGAACTTAAGATGTACAACCAAACACTCTGAAATGTTACCTTTTTTCCCATCCATGATACTTCAGGCAGTCCATCATCTAATGGTACTGAAGGTCCTCTATTGAGCAAATATGTGGTTATGCTTACCACATCTTCCTAAAGCTATTTAGGCAACTCTGCAGCAACTTTATTTTTCTGCCCTACTCTACAATCGTCATGTTCATCCGCTCCGCCACACCATTTTGTTACGATGTATTTGGTACTGTCTTTTCTCTTCTGATCCCATTCAAAGCACAATACTTCTTAAATTATTTACTATAATATTCCCCTCCATTGTCAGACCTTAAGCACTTAAGTTTTAAACATATTCAATTCACAACCAAGGCTTTCCACTTTTTAAACATATCAAACACGTCATACTTGTGTTTCAAGAAATAAAACCATATTTTCCTAATTACATCATCAATAATGGTAACAAAGTAGTAAGAACTACCAAGAAAACATGCATGAGCTAGTTCCCATATATTAGTATGAACCAGTTCCAACTTTTGAAGCTTTGAGGAATCCTTCCTACTTTAGAAAAGCTAATTTTCTTCTGTTTTCCAAAAATGCAATCTTCACAAAATTTCAAGTTTAAAACCTTTAAACTTGAAAGTTTTCCTTTGGAGTGGAGAATCTTCATTCCTTTCTCACTTATGTGCCCAAGCTTGTATTGCCATGTGTCTGAATTAACATTTGTTTCAGCTACATCAATAGAGTCATGCTTCTCAATCAGATAGAGTGTACCTTCTTTCTTTCCACGAGCTATCACCAAGGCACATTTGGTTACTTTCATGTGTCTCCCATGAAAGTAGTAGTATGTCCCAAACTTATAAGCTGCCCAACAGAAATTAAATTTCTCTTCAAACTTGGTACATGTCTTACATCAGTCAATAACCATGTACCTCCATTAGATAAACTCAACCAAACATCTCATATCCCAATTATGTTGCAAGCTTTGTAATCTCCAAAATAGACTTTGCCATAGTTTCCTTGCACATAATTCTTAAGACATTTTTTATTTTCCGTGGCGTGAAAGGACCTACCAGAATCTAACACCCACGATTCCAATTGTTTATCAAGTGAAAGAACCAAATCATCTTCAACAACATCGCCTGCAATATTTGCAAAAGATTCATTATCCTTGTTGTTGTTACATTGCTTATTCTTCTTTGGTGCCAACAATCCTTCTTAAGGTGTCCTTTCTTACCACAATTTCAACATTCTACTCTTGGCTTTGTTGACTTAATCTTCACCTAGATTTTGATCTTATACAGTTTTTCTCTCTTTTAACAGCTCTTCCTCTTCCTTTCACATCAAGTGTGCTACCACTTCATGTTTCTCCTAAGGTTTTTCTACAAACTTCCTTCCTCATTGAGTATTACACTCACCACATCATTGAACTTCAGGGTACTTAAAACCAAGGAATTGCTCAACACCATAACTAGGCCATCCCAGCTCTCTGGTAAAGAGGATAGGATCAACAAGGCTCTAACTTCGTCATCAAAGTTGATGTCTACCTAGGTTAATTAACTTGTAATTGTGTTAAACTCGTTTAGATGTTCCATAACGGTTCCTCCCTCATTCATCTTCATATGGAACCTCTACTTCAAAAATATTTTATTTGATGCAGATAGCTTCTTATACATCCACGCAAGGGTAGCTATGAGATCTTCAGCGGTTTTCTCTTTGAAAATATTGAAAGCAATCGATGAGGATAAAGAGAGTCTGATCATACCTATGGTTTTCCTATCAATCACCTCCCAATGCATGTTGACATCATCTCGAGTTTCTTTGTTTTCCCTCCAAGAGGTTGATAAAGATTTCTCTAATACAAGAAATCATCTATCTACATCTTCTATAGTGCGAAACTTGTACCGTAAACTTCTCAACCCCAAACTTTGTGGATTCGTCCGCTTGTGCTGCCATTGCTCCCATTCAAAGCGAAATCTATCACTTCCTTGGCTTGTCGAACCCGGCTTTCCAAACCTCAGCTCTGATACTAGTTGTTGGGGGTATACCAGCCTATCAATCAAACCAAAACAAGTTGAAAGCAATAATAATAATCAAAGATAAAACAAATCGCAACCACAAGCACTCCACAAAACACAAGATTTATGTGGAAACCCCCAAGTTGGGGAAAAACCACTCACTTTTTCTCTCTTACAACCCTTCTTTAAGACCTTATATAGAACATAGAGATCGAGCCTTGTAAGAATCCCTCCCCTCCACAGACCTTCTACATCAGTTTCGCAATTGATTTTCCATGCTTAGACCAATGCAGAAAACTTTGGATTGGTCCAAAGTCCAGGTTGGATCGATCCACCTTGCCACTGGTGGTCGTCTGTTGCAGTCCCGATTCTACCTAAATTGGTCCAACTACAAGTTAGATCAGTCCAGCCAGTTGAATCAATCCAAGGCCCTTTGTACTGGTCCAAACTAACATATTTCATCTTCTTCTTCTTTGATTCTCCAACTGCATCAGGCTCCACATCCAACAACATCGGTATCCCCAAGAGGCGATATGGTGCGCGATACCGATACTTTAAACCTTGGTTCAAAGTGAAGAGATGAAAACCCTTAGAACTGAAAATATGCACCACAGTTCCCATTGCATATCTTCAGCTATCTCGTAGTTGTTCTGGGCATCTAATGCATGTATTAAGCAAGATAGAAGGTGAAGAAGTGTTGAAAAAATCCTGACAATGGTCCCACATAGCTTTGATCATTCTTTTGCATAAGGATAGGTAAAATTTTAGTGGAACCAAAGTAGCACATCATAAGTGAAAGTCTTGTTCCATCATGAGAGCATACGGTAATGCCAACAAAATTCTGTTTCAGTGCACTGTTAGTAGATAATAACTCTTGTGAATTTTTTACAAGATAAAAAATCTCTATTAGTGCGCCATGAAATTGGATCACCACCAATCAATCTATCGAATTCATGCAAAAGAAGAAAATGATATGAAGACATGACTGGAACCAGAAAAATTCAATTGCACATTAATATGTATATTGATTAGCTCAACCTCAAGGCCCATGTAACAGGAATACATTTTTTTCTAAGAGGTCCATGTCTGACATATTTTTTTCATGCTTGTTTAGAATCAATAGGGATGATCGACTATGAGACTCTTTAATTTCTTTTTCTCTCTCTATTTGTTTGAAATTAGGGATACAATTAATATTTTATATGTTCCCTGATTGAATGAATGAATATCATTTTATAACTTCTTGTCTACTTCAGTTAATGTGTGTGTGTATATATATATATATGATCTTGTTTTTTATAAGTAATCTGTGTGACATACGATAGTGTCTTAGATGTTATAATACAAACATGCAAGAGTATCAACATGCTGGAGTTGACCATGGCTTCCATGTGGGGCACCTTGAACCGCATCTCACACTAAAACATAAGTTCAAGCCCAGATCATAACAAAACAAAAAACAAAAAATAATAGTAATAATAATTAACAAAGAAAATCTAAGGAACTTGCAGGACCGTATAAATACACCTGAATCCACCAAACAAAGAAAAAAAAAAATGGAAGAAGTATAAACGTTCCTGCTTAAAATCTACACTACCAGGACTTGAAAGTATAATATTATCAGATAATTCTACACAAGAAAATATTTTTTACCTTGTCAAAAGGTCCATGGTGCATCAAAGCAAAAGGAGGACGATACAAAGAAGCAAGATTATCCCGGGAATTCTCTGCTGTGGAGGCAGCACTTTGGTCTGCTTCCCAAATTCCAGGACGTTTCATTTCCTCATCAAAATTACGGAAGGCAACCAACGAACTTGCTTCATGTGATGAAAATCCCATTCTTGAGGCTCTGTAGTAAAAGAAAAGGAACAGAGTTGACCATTTTAACACAAAAAAACCAAGCTCAAATCATTATAATAAGAAAAGAAATCTGATATCATTTGCATGTTAGGCTGCAAGCATTAAAATGAGAAAGTAAAGCATAGAGAACTATCAACACTTCAATTCCACAGAGTATGGGAATGAATACCATGTTAGCAGATACAATGCTGGAACAAGCCAAAGATGTAGAGAAACACAGAACATAATCTAGACACCAAAGCAATACAAATAAATACAGTGAAGTAGTCAGCAACAAACTATTTCCAACAAAACCAATTTCCATTATAAATAAATAAATAAACTAGATTAGGAGAAGGAGTAGATATATAGTCACAAAGGAATTGGGCTCTCCTTGGGAAATGGCTCTGTAGATTCTCCAAGGAAAGGAATACTTTATGGCAATCCATTATTATTGGGAGATATGGATCGGATGAGAATGGTTGGGATTGTGGTAGAAATTTTCCTACATCACATTCTTTGATGTGGAAAAAACAAAAAACATCATACAAGTTGATCCTCTTTTCTACCCCTGTATTCATTTTGTCCTAGAAACTAGGAACCATATCAAATTCTGGAAGGATCAATAGTGGGGTGATCTCACTTTAGATCTTGCCTATCTGCGTCTCTATTGTATCTACTCTCAAAAAAAAATCGTGTTGAGGATATTCTTTCTATTTCTACAAATGGGTTATCATGGAATTCATCATTTTCCCATGATTTGTATGAATGGGAGATATCGAGTGTGGCTCATTTGCTACACCATTTGAAGGATGTATTTGTGTCCCCATTTTATTACAGCTCCATGTGGAGTGTCCTTCGTCTTCAGGTAAGTTCTCCATTAAGTCGCTCTTTTCTATTATTGTCATAGATAATCCTTCCCCTCTTCCATTCCTGGCTAGGAAAAAATGGTATTCTATGGCTCCCCCTTAGGTGCAAGTATTCTCATGATTGGCTTATCTTAATCGATTAAATACTTTGGATGTTTTGCAAAGGAGATGTCCCTATATGTGTATCTCTCCTAATATGTGATGCAGACATTGTAAAGAGGTTGTTGTTCAAGATGGGTTAGTTTAAGTGTTTAAGGTGGGAGGGATATACTTGTAATACCAATGTGCCTTGGATAATTTTGGGTTTTTTAGTACGAGGATATTTTTGAAATAAGGCATTGTTGCCAAGGGTATTTTAGTATTTTTTAGTGAGTCAACAAGTTAAAGTGATCCCTTTTGGAGTGCTGGACGAAATTCTCTTTTAGGCATTAATTTGTGCAGCTTTTGTATTTAGAAAGTCAATATTTTAGAAGTTTTAGGCTTAGGAAAGTCTTAGGTACCAAGTAGGCTAGTTAATTTAGGACTACCTATTTTAGTTCTTGCTATTTTCTTATAGCCTGATTGGCAGCCACCTGTAATGTAATCATTTAATTTGAGTTTCTCAAGACATTTGTAGCCATGAGGCGATGGTTCCTAATGAACTCATTCCAATTAGAAATGAAGTCATCTTAGGTTTTTCTATAAAATGAAAAGACTTATGGTATCAGGCACAAATCACTGCAAATCTGAATGAGTTCCTTACAAATCATCCCGTCGTGGCTACAAAAGCCTTGGAAAACTAAAATGAAATGATTTCATCACATGTGGATACCAAACGCAGCCTTAATGTTTTGAGCCTATATAAAGGGTTGCACGTTTTTGTATTGGTAGACATAGATTATTGAATTAAAGTTTGATTTGTTTGAGTTTTATCCCTCCTCCTTTTCCCCCTTTCCCATGGTTTAACCTTATGGAATCTAGGGTTCTTCCCGGCTCTCTATCTTCTTCTTCCTCTCTTCTATTTCTTCTTATATATTTTCCTTCTATCCTTGTTCCCTTTTCTTCATTCCTCCTTTCTTCTTCTTATCTCTTTTATCTCCTTTTCTATCTACATCTAACATATTGCCATCAATACCATCAAGGACTGAGTTGCTGAACAAAGATTCTCCACTGATTTATAAAACTTCATTAAACAAGTACAGAATGTCTAAATTTTTATAATTCTCTATATCAAAACTTATCATAATTTGTTGAAATTGTGTATGGGAATACCTATGACTCATCTAAAACCCTGCAAATTTTAGAGTTTTTTGACGCATGAGCTGGGGTGTTTTTTTAATTTTGTGGGTTTGTCCAAAATATCCAGAAACGCCCTTCGGGGTTATTTCTTTATATTTTTTCCCTTCTTTTCTTCCCTAATCTCTTCTAAATCCCTCACTAATTCTCCCATTCAATTATTATATTTTCTTAAAATTTTGGCTCCTTGAAAATGTTTAAAGCATAGTTGCTAGAGTGAGAAGCGAAAGCGAGAAGTGATGCAAAAGCGAGAAGTGACGCAAAAATAAGAAGCGGGAAGTGAGGCTCAATAAATCCATAGGAAGCGAGAAGCGAGAAGTGAGAAATCATAAAGAAGATATTGAAGAATGAATATGAAACAATCGGGGAAAGAATTAGGAAAGCGATTGGAAAGCAAGTGCAATTTTGGGAGCAACTTCAAAATTATTAGAAAAAATATCATGAAATGACTAGAAACAACAACAACAACGACAACAAATAGCCTTATCCCAACTATTTAGGGATGAAATGACTAGAAAATGAAATGAAAATAAGAAGTTAATAAGTGATACTACTAAGAAGTAAAAAATAATTAATGTACAACCAATAAGCACAACTACAATAAGTGATTACTAATAGAAAGTAAATACCTTGTTGATATCATCATCCAATCAGTTATGGGTCTTATTCTCCAATTCTCCAAACATGAGACACTTGTTGATGTTTGAATGCCTCACTCCCATTATATTAGTAGGGGCAGCCATACCTTATTTTACCTTACATAAGATTTTGTAGATAACTAAGCATCTTCAAGTTAGACTATAGATCTTGTAGGAAAACATCATATTTGAATCATTGTTATTGAAATGGAATAAAATAAATACTAAGTTAATTTTTTTTTTTTTTTTTTTTTTTTTTTTTTGCTACAAAATCAATACTAAATTTCCTCTATCACTTCCTTGCGGTACCCCAATCGCTACCTTGCACTTCCCAAACGCTTCTCCAAATATGGGGAAGCTTATTTGGGGAAGCCAAATCGAATTGGCTTCCTAAACGAGCTTCACACCCTGGGTCAAGCTTCCCTCCAGCTATGGTTTAAAGAATTAAATTTTGGATTGTTTAATTATATTCTTGCGTCTGCGTTATTTTGGCCATCAACCCTACATCAAATTTGGGTATCCTCTCTATTGTTCTACATTAAATTTTGATTTCAGAGCTTTGTTCAGCACCAATATGTTTTGTTTGTGGCAAATATGAGGAATTGGGAAGTCACATCTTCCGTCATTCTAGTTTCACTAAGAAAATTTGAAGTCATTTCACTATGGACTTGAACTTTGCATGGGTAATGCCTGAGAACATTATGGATCTGACTTTTCAATGGAGAGGTTACGAAGAGAAAAAAAAAAGGTGGTTATTTTTGGGAGCTCTTGGGCAAGGCATTTTATAGGATATTTGGAAGAAGATAAATAGAAGAATCTTTGAAGGGATTAAAATGAGTCCTATAAAAGTTAGAGATGTTATTCTATGTGAGTTGTGTTCATGGATATTGGTATCCAAGGAGTTCAATGACGTATCGCTAAATGATATCATAAGAGATTGGAGTTTATGTCTCTGCCCATCTTCCAGTTGGAATCAAGCTCCAGAGAAGGTGTGGCAGCTTGCTAAGTTGGTAAAGTCTGTGGGTATCATACCACTGACTTGGGTTCAAAACCCATCTTCACCTACTTACCTATCAAAAAAAGGAGTGGTGCCCTCCTCCTTTTGGTTCTTTAAAGTTGAATTTTGAAGGGTCTTCTATGGGGAAGCCGGGTCCTTCGAGATATAGTTCTTGTGGTTCATCCCCTTCCATCCAGAATCTGACAACATCCAATTAAAAGCTTGGAAAGCACAGCATCTATTATCTTTGAACACAAAGCCCCTTTCCGTTCAAAGACCTCCCATGAGCTCCAACAAACCGTTGTCGGGGTAGCCTTCCAAGGATCTTTACCTTTCTCGCTAAAGACTTTTTCAGGCAGATAAGCCCATCCCTCTAGCAAACCCTTCACCGACCCAGGAAATATCCAGCATACTGAGGCAGGAGATTAAATACCTCCAAACCACGATAGCAAACAGGCAATGAATGAAAAGGTGCTTGTCTCCTCGTCTGCACAACACATACTACATCGGTTGGGCATTGGCATTCCCCTTACAAGTAGGTTGTCAACTGTTAGAGCTTGGTTCCACCATAGATGCAAAAGAAAGAAAGACATTCTGGTTAGGAGGCGATTGTTCCATATGAAGAAGGTAGGAAAATCAAGACCGCCTCCCCTCATTAACTCCATGGAGAAGGATTTCATAGAGAATCCTTTTTCATTGAGAATCCATGCACTTTCGACCTCCCTCTCCCTATTCCCTAGGGGGGCGCTCTCAAGGAGACCTAAGAGCTAAGCCACTTCCTCTATTTCCCAGTGGTTAATGCTTCTTCTAGGCTAAATGTTCCAAGAACAAAAAGCTCTAGTTCTTATCATGTGATCTACCATTGTACCTTCCTTCGCTTCAGCTATAGAGAAAACCGATGGGAGCATTCTTGAAAGCAGAGAATTTGAGCACCACAAGTCCCTCCAAAAAAGGGTCTTCTCCCCATTATTGACTTTACATCTAATGTACCTTCCGAAGGGAGACATTCCCTTATAAATTCCTTTCCATAATCCACACCGCGTAGGGCCCATTGGTTTTTTGCCAACCCAACCCGAGACCTCTTCCCCATACTTGGCTGCAATAACTTTCCTCCAAAGAGCTTCTCTTTCATTACTGAACCTCCACAATCATTTGCTCAACAAATCTTTGTTGAGCATGCATAAAAGTTTAACTCCCAACCCACCTTGGTTCAAAGGCTTGCACACTTCCGACCATCTCGTCCAATGAATCTTCTTGTTCCCCCTCTGCATCTTGCCAAAGAAAAGACTTTTGAATAGTGTCTATCATTTTCTTAATGGGGGAAGGAATGGAAAATAACGAGAGGTAATAGATTGGTAAACAGGACAAAACATTCTTTAGAAGAACCATTTTCCCCCCTTTGAATAAGTACCTTCCTTTCCAACCTGCAAGTCTTTTTTTCATTCTTTCAACAACTGGGTCCAAATAGAAGTGCAATTAGGCTTCGCACCAAGCAGCAGCCTGAGATAATTTGTAGGTAGAGATCCCACCTCGCAGCCCAATATAGAGGATAATTCCCCTATATCTAAAACATTCCCTTCTGGGAACAACTTGGACTTACGTAGATTCATTTTCAGACCCGAAACCGCTTCCAACATTAAAAGGATATCGTGCAGGTTTTTCAATTCTTCTAACCCTGCCTCCAACAGAAAGAAAAGTCATCAGCAAATTAGATGAAAGGGAATGGTAAGATCCTCTAGACTAGCAGCGAAACCCTTAAATAATGTTAATATGTATGTAATGTCAATCTCATGGACAAAACTTGAAGTATGGTCTTAGTGTCTTGTAAGTGTCCTCTGAGCTCACATGATCAAGACTAGAAGGCATGGTGGACCAAAGGCATGGAAGAAGACCAGGAACAACCTTGGATTTGCCCATTTCACTCAAGGTATAAAGCATGCATTGCATATCATGTTTAGACCCAAAAATGGACCTTGGTGTGGTGATAGATCCCCCCAAAAGACCTAAGAAAGGTGAGCCAAACAGATCCCATGCACAATTCAAGATAAGTGCAAAAAATCAAGGTCTCATCAATCACGACCCTAATTAAGGTCTCAGTCTAAGAGACCCGAGGCTCTCACGCCTTCTGCCGTGATTGATCACAAGAAGGATCACGGCCTGGGTGCCAAACTCCGTGACTGATCACGGATCTCATGATCGATCATGAGCTAAATCAGGCTTAGCCCAGATTCGTGATCAATCAGGAGATCCGTGATCGATCACGAGTCATGATCAATCACAGATCTCGTCATCGACCATGGGGATAATTTTGTCAAACTAAAAATTGTATTCCCCCTATGCGAATTTTTCGAAATTTGAACCCCGTTTTTTTAGTAAAAGTGAGGATCAAAGACCTAGACCACGTTAGATGTATTAAAAGTGAGGATCAGAAAGTCTTAGCAAAAGATGAAGAGATCAAAGAAATGTGGATGAGCTATTTTCAAAAATTGTTAAATGAGGATCATGTAGGTTATGTCGGTTTAGGAATAGGCAAAGTAGAGGAGAGTAGAGATCATAGATATCTTCGTAGGATTAGTGTGACAGAAGTTAAAGAGGCTTTGAAGAGCAAGGTTCAAAATGTCGGTGTCGGTGAAAATATCGGTCAAGCCAAAATAAGACATATATCGGAAATGTCGGAGATATCGAAAAGAAATATTGTAAAAATCGTGGAAATTTAAGAAGCATATTATAATATAACAACATATGCACAATGAAACAAATAGATTCATTATGACTGATAGCTTATTTTAGTACACTTGTACTTTAATATTCTTTAAAAATACACATGCATATATAATGATTGACAAAAATATTATAACCTGACCATATAAGCATAAGAAAACAAGTAGATTCTCTTCCTTTTCTTCTTTCTTATCTTCAACTTCTTCCTCTCCCTCCTTTTACTTTCTTTGAAGTTTATCATTTTTCATATAATTTTTTATCATAACACAATATCAATATTAGGCAATAATACACTGTGAAAGGAAAATATTCGCTCAAACACACCGACATCATACATCATTTTGACCAAAAAATGAATTTTTATAATGTACTTAATGTTTCGTATCGGTATAGGAATATGTCATGTCAGTCCTGGTAGACATGGACATATGTCGGAAGATATTTAAGATATTTCGAGATATTTGATACCATGGCCTTGATAACAACAATAAATAAGAATGGGGTACAGCGGGTCACCCCACATCAAATCTCTACTATTTCAGAAAAAACCTTTTGGAGTACTGTTCACCTAGACTGACTAAAAAACAATGGATATATTGTTATGAACAATCAAACAAGACTTATGTATGTGCCGACTCACAAGAGAACTAGATTTAAGCAAAAATGTTATGTGGGTTTAATAAGGGCCTTATAAGGGCTAACATTTATTTTATGTGTTTACGTAATAAGGTTAATAGTGCTAAAAAAAATTTTGTTGGGCTTTTTTAGAGTAATCCTGTTTTTTATGTTTATCCCACTTTTTTCAAGGTCAAAATTTGCCCTTTTAGCTTGATTTTGGTGTCATTAGATATGCTATTCAATTACCTTTCTAACGATACCAAGATTGCGCAAATCCGATGTGATTTGGGAAAGTTATGACCAAATTACTAAGGGGTGTCAATAAAAACGGGAATAGTGTTTTTTAGAAATTCCTAAGTTTTAGTAGTTTAATTTTTAGGAAAATATGTTTTTGGAAATTTTTATATTTTAGAAAAACTTGACTAACAAGTTTAGTATTTTTAGGAAGTTTCCTATTTTAGCAAGTTTCTAATTGTTTAAGATTGTGAGGGTGGATTGTATCCGCTCCTCTTATCTAATGCTCCTTTAGGCACCTTGTCAGGGGGCGAACACATCAGCGCCGACAAGTGATATGCGTCCTCCCAAAAAGTGAAAATCACTTGTCGGCACGGATATGCCCGCCCCCAACAGGGGGCAGAGAGGAGTAGATACAATCTACCCTCTAAGATTGGAAGCCTATTTAAAAGCAACCTCTCCCCCATAATTTTAGAGTGAAAAATTATTAAGAATTTTGTTGAGTTAGATGTTCCCAAGTTAGGCCATGGGTTTGGTTTATCTCTCCTCCAAGGGTTGATGCCATTCATGGCTCCCCTCTTCTTCCATAGGTGCAGTCACAAGCTCCTTCTCTATTCTTTCTCTTTCTCTCTCTTAGTTTCTTTTTAACTTTTTCTTTTCTATACTTTTCTCTTCTTTGTTTTATCATTCTTCTTCTTCTTCTTCTTAAACCTCCATTAAAACTCCTTCAAGTTTATGAAATTTCGTGATTTAAACTCATCAATTTTTGTTGGAATTTAATGAAATTTTAGCTGCAAAACCCTTAAACACGTCAAAAAAGAATCAAAGGGGCATTTTAGTAATTTTTGGATTTTCAATCCAAAATTATAGGCATACTCGAGTTTTTTTTTTCTTCTTTCTTTTCTGTCCTGACCTCTTTTCTTAGATTCTATTATATGATTTTTGGGCTAGTTGTGAATTTAAATTCAAATGTGATTAATTTTGCTTCCGCGTATTTATTTAAAATTATTCGAGGATTTGAGAAATTGTTCGATATCAATTTTGGTATCTTCCCCTTTGTACTGCATGATATACAAACTTTGATCCACTTACACCATTTCTCTCCAAAACTCATTTTGCAAAACACATGCTCAAGGAACTCCCAATTAATGTGATTGTAGGCCTTCTCCGTATTAACTAGACAAATTAGGCCTTTTTTTTCCGTCTTGTGAAGGAATCTATATATTCAATATATTGATGTAGGAAAAAAAATAAGGTAGGCTCATTTTTTCTCAGCAATTTAGTTAATTCCTAGAAAATCCTATTAATCAGGGTTGCACATGGTCTTGGGTTTGGAAAATATTGAGTTTTAGGGTTATTTTCAGAGGAATATAGGCTTCAAAATTTAACAAATTTATTCCTTATTTCTTGAAATATTCTTTTTTGATCTTCCACTTGATAAACAAAAGAGGTTTCGAGAAATAACAAATAAATTTATTTAAATCAAGAAATTAAGACTTAGGGTTTATCAGGTTAGGTTTTGGATAAGGTTTTGTTAGGGCTGGTCAAATTGGAAAGACAAATAGCTAAAGAAGGAAATTCAAGAATTTAAACTAGACCTTGAAGTAATGATGAAGCAAGAATTCCAAGAACTAAAAATTTTGAACTCAAGAATTCAATAAACTAGTTGAGCAATAGAGAAGAAGAAGAAGAGGAAGAAGAAGAAGAAGAAGATAATCCATTTGAATCGGTTCCACTGGACGTCTAGGAATTAACGCGTAGAAGCCTTGAAAGAATTATGGCCTTTAAAGGAAGAGGAAGAGTTGGAATCTGCACTGAATTTATGTGCCAAAGCAAAATTCTGTATTCATTATCAATTTTTTCATTACATCACTCCATTGCCTCTGTATTTATAGACTGAACTCTATTTTTAAACCTAGGAAAATCTAACCTATCAAGAGACAACTAAAGAACTCCATATTAGAATAAAACTTTTAAGTAAATAATTCTCTCACAAATAGATACCATGCCAGTATTTTGGCCATAACTTCCCAAATCACATCGGATCCATATGATCTTAGATTCATTGCGCAGGTAACTATGTAACCTTTTTATTTTTATTTTTATGATGAGTAAAAGTAACTATATAGCCTTCCAAATGACACCAATATCAAGTCAAACTGATATACTTTGGCACCTTTATATAAGGCCTACGGAAAACTCATAGAATATGACCTTAAAAAAAAAAACAAAAAAAAACAAAATTTGTCTGGTTGAGGTCCAATTAACTGGCCCACAAGTTCAAATATGTGCTGTTTTACGCCCCACATTAATATTTTTTCTATGACAGTAAATATTCAAATTATAGTTTTGTTGTTTTTTGTTTGGAATAAAACATTCCCATATGCTAAGACATGTTCCACACAGACCCCACTCGTTAACATGTAGTTGAGGTTGTGAGGAAGAATTCATAATTAAACGGATATTCTGATCAAATAAACAGGGATCCTATGTTTTGTTTCATATTTAATTTATGCTTTATAAGAGGTGGTTCTTTGATCTTTTGCTGGGAGCTAAATTTGTGCTGCTGCTCTTATTATCTCTTATATAAATTTTCTTCTTTATTTTTGTGCTGATATACATACCTCTTTAATGTGCTTCATCTGCAGTTGTTTGCAGTAAATGATGCAGATGAATTTAGTTCGATTCTTAAAAGGGAATCTACTCCAAAGATATTGATCACTACATGTCGTTTCAATTCTACTGTATGTTTCTTGTTCCTTCTTCATTTTTTTTTTCTTTTTAAAAAGCTAATTTCACATTGCATGGAAGCTTCTACATTTCCCATCTTTCTACAATGTCAAGCAAACTACTTCTATGTCTTGCGTAATTTATTCTCTGAGCAATTTGTTGATGTGTTAATGTTGTCATTGCTTCTATATTTTGTTTCATTTACAGAGAGGACCTGCTTTTATCTCTGAACTACTCTCAGTAATCCCGAATGCTCACTATTATAAGAGAGGAACGTATGACTTGAAAAAGGTGCTGCCTTATGTGAGGTTGATTCTCATATTAATACTAAACAGCCTGAGTACCACATCCTGTAATTTTTTATGTTTTTCTTCTTTTGCAGATTGTAGACTATGCAAACAACAAGGACTTCACGTCTGTCATAGTTGTCCATACTAATCGTAGGGAGCCAGGTAAATGTTAACTCCATGTATGCCCATAGCGGATTCAAGTGTTTCCATTGGTTAACTTGTAATACACATGTTTGTGTATGTACCATCTCAAACTGAAGGCCAAGTTCTGATATTCTTGGATATCCTAATGGACGGAGAACCTGTGTCTCAGCCTTGTTTCCTGTGCTTCTCTAGATTCTTACTCTCAGTGTTCTTTAATCAAATGAGTTCCTTTTCTTATGGTTGTTTTGAGCATTTTAATTCCATCTTTCCTTCCTTTTTTTCCATAGATGCTCTTCTAATTATTGGCTTGCCTGATGGACCGACTGCGCATTTTAAGCTATCCAGACTTGTTTTACGTAAGGATATTAAGGTATGTTAATTTCATTTTTTATTATTAGTACTACATATTTCTCTTGTTACAGATCAAGCTACCTCAACATATATGAAATGTTTTGCTTTAGATTAGTATAATATCTTCTTTGTTTTTTGCCAAATCAAATAGACAACTACATGGTATAATGAACAGAAAATGAATTTTAATGAAGAAATAAGGGTAATGTAGAAACAGAAAATATATATATATATATATATATAGAAAAATGGTTTTTTGATCAAATATAGTGTAGGACTGTTTCTTGCTGTCTCAAATTTCTAATAAAGGAGATTTTGATTTCAACTGATAGATTCATGAGACATGACAAAATGTGTGCTGTTTGAATATATAGCTTTATTTGATTGGATCTCTATTAGGGCTGATTTTAAGGAGAGGGAGTGGTATTCCTTTTGGTGTGAGATGTTGTAGCTTGGTGGCTGTGTCCTTTTTTTTTGTCTTTTCTTTCTGCTCTATTTGGTTCCAGCCCTCCTTCACCTTCTTGGTGATGGTTTGTTTTGTTTTTTTTTGTTGCTCTCTTTGTGTTTTGAATAAAGTTTGCCTTTTGCCTCTCAAAAATAACATGGAAAAGGTTCCTTTTATTCTTTCTCCTTCCTGGTGAATACATGGAAAAGGTTGTTGAGCATTCTAAAGGTGGGTGTTTGACATTTTTCTACTTTGGTAATAAGATTACGAGTATGATTTTGTCAGGGTGCAAGATATGGGAATATTATGGCATTGACACATTGTTGATATTTTAAAGAACGGAATGTTGACATATGAGTATTTATTTCTTCTAATTACACATCTTGCAGAATCATGGTAATCCAACAGGTCATATGCCTGAGCTAGTATTGACCAACTTTACAACACGCCTGGGTCATCGTATTGGGAGGTTATCTAATTCTTCTTTTTTCTTTTTTTTATGTAATCAGATCTGTTGATGTTTTTCAAAATTTGACTCCTACCTCAATTAGTATTTCATTGTTTTTCTCCTGTTCCCTTCTTTTACCTACCTTTTTCTTTGTTGGATGTGTTTTGTCATTAGGCTGATACAATCAATTTTCCCCCAAGATCCAAACTTCCGCGGCAGGCGAGTTGTAACTTTCCACAATCAGCGGGACTTTATATTCTTTCGTCACCATAGGTGTGTCTCTTTATAGTCTTTTCACTGGAGAACATGCTATTATATTAGCGTAACATTGTAACAACAATTGTTCCTTTTGTGCAACTAGGTATATTTTTGAAAACAAAGAAAGCAAGCCAATTGATTTAAATGGTAAAAAAGTCAAGGACGCCAAGGGTCAGACAATCTCTCAAGACAAAATGGTTGCACGCCTTCAGGTTCCACATTGACTGGTCTATTTTTATTTATTTATTATTATTTGATTTTGATAACTGTTGGTATTAGTATATATTTCACATTTGTTATGTGACGGGTGGATGCCATAAGATGCTTCTGACTTTGTCAAGTTAGGAAATGATCTACTTGTAAATTATGTATGCCTGGATTAATGCCAGGATCATAATCTCTTCTTTTAGCCTTTGGTTTGTAGAGTTTTTTAAAACCGTTTCTTTTCACTAAAAATATGCAGGAATGTGGCCCGCGTTTCACTTTGAAGTTGATCAGTCTGCAGCATGGAACATTCGACACCAAAGGTGGGGAATACGAGTGGGTTCACAAGGTACTTTGCTCATCGCTTGCTCAGATTTTTGTGCCATCTTGGTTGGATAGGTGGAAGTACTTACCAACAAACACATATTCCTACTCTGATTAATTGGTTTTTACCTCTTTTTCTCTTCTTTTTTTTCTGTGAATTTTAGCCGGAGATGGACACAAGCCGCAGGAGATTTTTCTTATGACTTGCTTTGAGGTTTCTCTTTGGAGTTTTTAGGCCATGGAATGGAAGAATTTATTTATTTATTTTTCTAAGGGGACGCTAGAGATTTGTTGTCTTTCCTTGAACAAGAACTTACTAGTGATTTGTACTCAATTCTTTCTCCTACTGGCTACACCACAACCCAATGTTCCGGAGTATTATTGCTCATTGTAGGCGAAATCTTGGATGAACACTGAATGTCTGTTCTTTCAGTCAATTCCAAAAAGTTTCAAAAAAACCAAAGTGCTATTTATAGATTGACTATTATTTTTGTTCCAATTATCATTCTATTTTGCCTGTGATGCATGTCTCAAATCCATCCCTTTTTTCTAGGTCCAAATGCTATTGGGCAAGACAGCTGAGTGCACACCTCTCTTAACACATGAAGACAAATTAAAACAAATACACCTCTAAAAGCACTCCCAGTTTCCAAAGACCTTACACTAGTGGGGAATTTTTTTGATTTGATAAGCGCAATCCATGGTTATTCAAGAGCCAACCCAGGCTTTACAACATGGACTTGAGATCTATACATTTTTTCTTTTGGCTTCCTAATCAACATGCAGGCTATTCTCCAACACAGTACCAGCGACAGAAAATGACGTCATTGACCAATCTCTGTATGGTAGCAACTTCCCTCCTGCCTGTAATACCTCTTTCTGACACAAACACACAAAACGCAAGGGTGATAGAATCCAGGTACAGACTAGCATGCAAGATTCTGGAAACCGTTGACACCTCAAACTAAGGCATACTTGACATATTACTGTCTGCTACATTCTCAAAAGCCAGGGCAGAAATGTGTAGCAGTTGGCAGTTGGAGTACAGGGCCCCCCGTGCAAGACAGGAAATATGGTGTTGACCCGGTTGTCCTTTTCTTTTTTGGGTTAACTGACCTGGTTGTCCTTGGTCAGCACTAAAAGGATGAATTGGACAAGAAGGTAGCCAATGTCTCCTGTCTTAACTGAAACAAGGATCTTTGCCTCCGGTGGTTTCCAGTAAAGACTAGAGTTACCAGGTAGGAAGTTGCTTTAAAAATGTCCACAGGTGGGTAGTTTCCGGCTAAGTATTGTCGCAAGTAATGGGATCTGTTAGTTTCCTCCACCTGCGGTCTGTTTCATTTGAAGAATGCTGTGGTGATTTTTTTTGGGGACTCCTACACTATTTGACAATATACTGTCTCCCTCCTCGACTATTAATAATACTAATGATCATCTTTGACTTACACTGTTGGTTTCAAAAAAATACCCTACAATTAGTTGTCCATTGTTGACTATTAGTTAATGAAATCACGTGACCAAAAGTAATTTTTAAAACCCAAAAATACCATCATAGCACATGAGATTATTTTACTATGATGAAAATGCCCTTAACCCATATAAAGACAAAAATGTCATTGACCCATGTAACTTAAAGAATAGTACCAATGCTCTGATTGGATTGTTTATGACCTGATACTCATCAAATAGTCTAAGTAGACTGATTAAGACCTAGTACATATCAATGGTCCGAATGGATTGATTAATACTCTGAAACTCATCAAACGGCCTAATTAGGCTGATCAAGACCTTGATGCACATCCAATGGTCTGAATGGATTGATTAATACCCTCATACTTATCAAAGGCATGATTAGGTTGTTTAAGATCTCGATGCACATCCAACAGTTCAAATGAACTAATTAATACACCAATACTCATCTGAAGGCCCAATTAGACTGATTAAGACCCTGGTACACATCCAATGGTTCAAATGGATTGATTAATACTCTATATTCATCTAAAGGCCCGATTAGGCTGATTAAGATTCTCATGCACATCCAACAGTCCGATGGATTGATTAATACCCCGATACTCATTTAAAGGCCCGATTAAACTGACTAAAATCCTAATGCACAATCTACCCTTATACTCATCAAAGGCGAAATTAGGCTGTTTTAAACTTTGATGCACACCCAACAGTCTGAATGGACTGATTAATACCCCTATACTCATCAAATGGCCGATTAGGTTGTTTAATACCTCGATGTATAACCAACAATTCGAATGGACTAATTAATACTCCTTGCTATTTAGGACTCAACAACTTATAAGAGTCATTACTTAGAACAATACTATCTAACCAAACTACTAATTAATCATGGAAACAAATGAGAAGTTTTGAAGATTCAAAGAATCACAATCATATATCAAATATGAACCTATGCAAACACATATCAAATGTGAACTTGTTCTACAAACACCTATTCAAATATGAACATGTGCAAATTAATATCAACACCGATGCAAACAAAACATGTACAAACAAAACCTATGCAAACTTATTTCAACAGTTGTGTATATCATTTGGGCATACAAATAGGAACACTTGTGCAAACAAAACCTATACAATCTTATATCAATAGTTGTTTATATCATCTATGCACACAAACATTAACACTTGTGCAAATAGACACTTATCCAAACAAATATCAAAACTATTCATTTCAAACACATAAACACTACTGTCTCATGGTAGCAAAACTATTCATCAACTACACATCACCAATAGGTGAATCATCCACCTATATCACCAACATATGAAAAATGTTGTTTAAACATGAGTTTTGAATAAAATATCAAATGTTATATGATAGAACCACCATATACCACCACAATAGCATCACCATCTGTGAAGTCACCCCTTCCATCAATACAACCTCAAGCATGCTCAAGTATCAGGTTGAGAATATCTAATTTCTTGACTGCATTGCGCATCAACCTATATGCATAAAAACAAATATATGTTCTAAAAGAGAACATCAATTTCAATTGAGACATTACATAAGAACAGGGTAAAAAATTATAAATACTTGGTGAGCAGCCCTAGTAGTAGGTGAGCTGCTGCAAAGAGTCTCACGACTACTACACGTACTCCTCGAGGAAGGGGCTCTTCGACCACTCATCGCCTGTATCATAAGTTTAAATTAGTGTAGGATGTAGCTCAATCATATAACACTAAGTAAAGTGTAAATAAGTGCAAATAAATAAGTGTACCTAATCCAATGAAGTGTTTGCAACCATCAGTAAATCCAAGATGCATGACGGTTAAAGAGAAAAAGTCTCTGAAAATAAGTCAGTCCACCAAGTAAGGGTTTATCAACCCCTATCTTCACTACACTTCCTGGGTTTGTTTACAACAAAATTTCACCGTAGCTAGGCACCTTCCTCATCCAATATTCATGTGTACCTTATATTTCTACTAAATATCTCCTCTTTGCTCAATATATTGTCATGATATGAACCGCCAAACCATATCTTGTCTTCAACTCTTGTCTTATAGACTCTCTACTCCAAGTAGGGTCTTCCTTCAAACGATCAACTATTTTGCTTGCAATCCAACCCTTGAAAATTTGTCTATTTGTCCCGACTCTAAGATAGGAATGTGGGGGTTGAATAGTTTTTATTTCAAATGTTGAGAAAACATCATCTTGACGAGAGTCATGAACCCTTTAACTACAAGCTACCACTGCATACTTCATTGTTACACTAACCTTCTCATTTTTAATATTCATAAGATTAACCCCTTCTTTTACAACATACTCACGCAATGTCTCTGTAAATGCATCAATAGTTGAAAACAACATACCCTTCTTCAACTTTGCAATCTCATAACGAAACTTTATTTTATCATCTATGTGATCAATATCACAATTAAACGGGCAAAATGTCTCATATGATGATGCAGAGGAGTAATCAGGTAGACCCTCAGTAATATGGACATCTTCTCTTAATTCTACGGTAGTGTCCTCCTCATTTAAATGAATTGATATGCTCTCTTCATCATCATTCATCTCAAAATCTTCATTAACATCATCATCTTCCTCATCATCGTCACTGTCACTATCATCCTCACAAAATTGTGACATGTCTTCATAAACTTCATGCTCTTTGCCAATAACTTGTAGTGGCTCTGTTGATGTACTAACAATATACATCACTATAGTGTTTGCTCCATTATTAGAAGCAAACATGTTCAATACATTTTTATCTGATTGCACCAAAACTATGTCATGTCCTTCCAATTTACAGTATATATCAAATATATCCCCTTTTGCAATATTTCTAATCTTAGTTATATTTTGTATGAGACATAGATAAAAGTACATGTCAGGATCTACTCGATCAATGTATTCAGTAGATCCCTCCAAATAGATCTCTTCTTCACCCCGATGCCACATTCCCCTATAATGCACCTCTATTGAATACAATTCTTTTGCCATTACAAATATCAATTATGAAACTTTCTAACACTAAAAGTTGTAGCCACCACAAAACATATCCATAGCACCCCATTTAGCCCATTCAGTCACCATACACCACCATCGCCATTTACACCATAAATACCACCAGCATTCAACCACCATGCAAACCACCATCCCCATACAACTCCAGTCACCATACCCCCGCCCCCTAGTCAGCCATCACACATACAGCCCCATTCAGCCACCATGCACATCACTAGCCCCATACACACTATCAGTCACCATACACCCCCTAGTTAGCCACCATACACACACACACACTCCCATTCAGCCATTGCACACACCCTTTCCATTCAGCCACCATAAGCACCACCAGCCCCATACACACCACCAGCCACCATACACGCCCATAGTCAGCTACCATGTACACCACTCCCTCTATTCAACCACCATAAACACCACTAGCCCCATACACACCACCAACAACTATACAACCCCCAGTCAGCCACCATCCATATAGTCTCATTCAGCCACCATACACACCACCAGCCCCATTCAACCACCATGTATACCACCACCTCCATTCAGTAACCATACACACCACATCCTCCCATTTATCAACCATAAACATCCATCATTTGTAAAATAATTACCATAAAACAAAAAATAAATAATACATCACTATAAAATAGAAAAACAATACAAATAAATAACACATTATTATAACATATAAACATCACTATAACAAAGATTTTTTTTCAAGAGCAAACACAACATTCAATGGGATTGATATATTCATATTATTCTCCAAACTATCAACCCCCTACATGTGTCATTCTAATATAGGGAACAACCTGAGTTAGATACTTAAGAAGAAATAATTTTAAGCAATTTTTTAGGTCAAGGAAAAAAATCAAGATTAATACATTCAGTTAGTTGTATGTAAAAATTAAAAAAAAAAACTAATAATAATAAGTTTCATCTCAAAACCCTCTATTTTAAACAAATAAAAACTAGAACATCAAGCCCACCTCATTCACATATCAATTCAACAAAGGAGTCAAAGACATTGATGCTTCAAACCTCTAAAAAATAGGTGGATTGATAATTTGAAGACCAACTTTGACATCTATGTGAGAAGAACATTGATGCTTCAAAACCCCAACCAATGAGTTGATAATTTCACCTAATCGGGCACTAAAATTGGGTTTTCATCTATTAGGAATTGAATGAACCCTAAAATCCCTAACATTTATTCTAAAATTGATTATTTAAAAATAGGGTTTAAATGAGCCCTAAATTCCCTAATGAAATCCATCCAAATTGAAAAGGGTTTGAATCCCTAAAACCCCCAAATCATTCAATAGCAAAGAAAAAAAAATGAAAAACAAATGGCATACTCACAGTGGTCGGTGACATCGCTAATAAAGAGAGATAGAGAGTGGTCAATGAAACCCTTCGAGAGAGATGAGTGGTTGATGACATAGGGACGGGAGAGAGAGTCTTTGGCAACACCGGGATGAGAGAGAGAGGCCGGAGACACCATAGAAAGAGAGAGAGAGAGAGAGAGAGAGAGAGAGAGAGAGAGTAGTTGGTGACACCTCAGAGAGAGACAAGAGTGGTTGACAATGGGTTTTATTTCATTAAGGGTATCTTGGGGTTTTCATTTAAAATATTTAATTGAAAAAAAAAAACCGGTTTTATAATATTATTATATTGTTAAAAAAACATAA
>JAOXJP010250878.1:0-22013 GCA_025762735.1 Platanus orientalis
TATATATATATATATAGAGAGAGAGAGAGAGAGAGAGAGAGAGAGAGAGAGAGAGAGAGAGAGAGAGAGAGAGAGAGGTGTTAATCTCTATAAGAAAGATGACTATTTATACTTTATAACGTCACATTTATGACATTTTTTCTAATTTGTTTATGGTGTTAATAAGAAAAATGCCCTTAATATTCAGTTTTATTGTAATATAACCGTGTTTAAATGTTTAAACTTCGTGGATAAATTTTTAAAGGCACGATTAAAATGCCATTAAAGATAAAAGTAATTAAGGGCGTGTCACATTTTTGCGCGGGGAGTTTTTAATTGCTTCATGCCGTTCCGACCTTGATATCCAGTGGAAAGCTTTGCAGGCCGTTCCAATCTTGCCGCCGCTTGCGATTTCATCGTTGATCCAAAGGATCCCCGTCTCAAAGAATTCGGTGAGTTTCCCTTCTCTTGTTTAGGGCACAGATCTGCTTCGATGTTTTGATTGATCGATGTAATGCGTTTTGAAATAAATTGATCGTTTGTAGTTAGTTGTTTAATGCGGATAGAGCGATTAGATGATTAGGTTTTGGTAGCTTAGATTTCATTGGTTTAGGATTTTGTGTTTTTCCAGGGTTAGAAATCGTTGGTTCGACGGTTGCAATGCGAGATTTCAAGGTTTTGTGTTGATTGTATACTAGGACTAGTGTTTTCTTCTTATGTTTGGGAGTTTGAAGAAGGATGAAGGCGGTGGATTTGTCTTTTTGGTTTGATCGGGTCCTGTCGTCGCTTAATCGGAATATACATCATCTAGAACCTGTATGTGATTTCTCATTTCTGAAATATGAATGGCAAACGTAGCGAAACGAACAAATGTGAGAAATGAAGAGCATTGCTTAGTTACTCTGATTCCATGGTAGGTCTTCAAGTAGTGGAATTAGGTCAGTTTAATCTCATTGTGACATGGATTTCTTACAGAGACGCTGGGAATACGATATTGCCTTGATCTAATGTGGTATTGGGATTAAATTTATGCTGTTAAATGAAGTAGAAAAATGACTGCTGAGAAAATTTGTTAATGGTTGTTGTCTCGCCAGCACCATGTTTGCCACAACCAATGTGAATTACGAACCAATTTGGTAATTTAAGGTGTTGCTTATCTTAATTTTACAATAGATGTGGTTAATTGTGATCCATGTTGATCAAACAAACCCAGACCAGGGCCTTTTGGAACATCGATGTATATTAGACCTTATCCTCTGTGGGAGGCTTTGTTGCACTCGCCGTGTTGTATTCCAGGTTCTTGAGTTCTCACATCTCTCATGTTTCATTATCCTTTCTTATTTAATAAAATTGTCCTTTCTAATTGAAAAATGAAAAGGTAAATAACCGGAGCCCAGATTATTAAGAGTTCAAAATTGAGTCTCATAATTAAACATCTGATGACTTAAAGAACACTGCCAGTTGGGCTGTTGAATGTTGCAGTATATTCTACCTCTCCATTTCACCTTGACGTGTATGAAATTGCTTTGCATCTCATGGTTGCTTGGGAGTTTTAGGCTTACAAGATCAGATACTGGAACCTGGATGAATGAAGATAGCTTTACTGATTGATGGGTGGAGAATACTTTGCATTAACAATGTTGAGATAGATGGTATTTTTCAGTCATGTCTATCCATCTTCCATTTGGTAATGCCAAAAAATGTTATTAGGTGGGTCAATATGACTGCTTATCCTTAGTAGAAAGTTTTCCAGGGTGTTTGGGTATCATCAATTTTCTTCACTCGCCATAACTGAAGGTTTTCTGCATAAGGACATACTCCCCAACTCAGATTGATGCTTTTACAAATTAGGTTTGTCTGTTTTTTGATAAGAGAAAATTTCAATAAGAAAAAGGGATTAGAAATCCCCAAAGACAGAAGCAACAAAAACAGAAACAGAGTCTGGTGGACTGCTTAACTGGACTTTGTTACTTGTTTGGAGGGTCAAATCTTCTTATTCTTATAATTAAATAATAGAATGAAGTTTCTATTATCTGTATTTTCCTTTTCTAATAAAATTATCTTTATTGATCCAAAACGAATGGAGTTTCTTTTTTATGGATTTTCACAATTCCATTGTTTTTACTTTTGAAAGCTTTCCCCAAGGCATGTTAGTGCATGTATGTTTTGTCTCTAATCCAGTAATCTATGCTTGGTTGCTAGTAGAATGCAAGAAAGTGAAGTAAAGTTAATTGTATGAAAGTGAGTAAAGTGAAGTGACTTAGAGTAGAGTGAAATTGTGTTTTCCAACAACTGTTTGGCTGATTTAGAATACAGTAAAAAAGTAAGCACATTTAAGGAAATATTTTTTACTTTCATAACGTGCAGCATCTTTTATTTCAAAATCCGACCAATTTGGTCGGATTTTGACAAAGAAAATCAAGGTATTAGGAAAGCCTTAAATGAAAAGCCAATATTCCAATGAGCATTTTCTTATTTCAACCAAACAGCCACTCCATTTGGATTTTTGAAGATTCGTACTGTTTTACTTTACTTTCCATTACTTAACTAGCAACCAAGCAGAGCCGAGATGTCACACAATTTTACGCATGACAATTTCTTAATTAGCTTTACTGTAAGCATGATTGGAAGGTATGTTGAATATCATACTTCAGGCCATCTTCAAGCAGTTTGGTGGTGGGGATATGGAGGATCGGACAATGTAGCTACTGATGAGGCTGAACTTCAGCAGTATAAAAAACATGAAAAGCTTTACAAGTCAACCGTGCAGGAAACGTTGACCACCCTCCTGTAGTATCCTTGTTATTTCACTTCATTGCTCTCCTCGATCCCCACCTATAATTAGGGCTGTCAATCGGGCCAAGCTGAGCCAGACCGAGGTCTGCTCAAACTTAACTCGAAATGTTTTATCCGAACTCAAACTCGGCCCAAATAAAACTTTGGGCCTAAAAGGTGGATTCAAACTCAGTCCATTTTAAAACAACGAGTATCGGGCTGCCCAAATAGAACTTTTTCCTTAACTTTTAGATTGATTTTAGGCCCATAATTCTCATAAATGCATATTATATGAGTTTTTTTAAAACTTTTTTTATCAGTTGACACTAGAATTATTTGATGATAGTAAATTTGTTAAAATATATGGATCCAAAAAGAATATATATATATATATTATTTGCTAACTAGTTTGAGATAGGTTGGGTTGGGTCTCGGGTTGAAATTGAGCTTGCCCAAGCTCAGCCCAAATAAAAACTTCGGGTCCAAAAGTTGGGCCCAAACTCAGCCCAACCCAAAATTAAATTAGGCTGGCCTAGCCCGATTATTTTTCGGGCCGGATATGTCGAGCTTTGGGTCAGCCCAGCCTGATTGACAGCCTTACATATAATGTTAATTTTCTTTTTTAATCAGTATTTCTAAAGGGATATTGTTCATGTTGTTGAAAGTTATACTGTAATTGGATCCAAACAAGTTGAAATAGGTAAGGATGGAGCTTTGACATCCTGTGTTAAGTGCCCAGTTTGGAGCTTATTAGTGTTGTCATGCAACATACTTTAACCACAACTTATTTCAATAGGTACGAAGTTGTCAGAAGATAGCAAGACATATGGTGTTGAAAATACATACCAGTGGTAACACATTATAAAAATTGGCATTAAATTTTGGATGGGCTCATGCTCAAATGGAGGAGCGCGGAAATCTGCTGAAAGCCCTCAGTACACAGGTATGATAAACTTTTTGCTCTCATTGTGCTATAACTTTATGGTAGTACAGGAAACTTAACTTGATTCAGTTATCGTTTTTGTTCCATAGTGTAAGAAGAAATGATTTTTCTATTTGACTATGTTGGATTTGGACTATACTTCAATCGGTATAATTCTTTACTGAATTATTTTTTCTAGTACTGAAAGAAACTTCAGTTATATATTTAAAAATTAAAATATATATTTGTTTGCATCCCAATCCTCTATAATATAGGCATCACATCATTCTGTTAGAATAAATAATTGAGTTGACCCTTTTATTAAGAAAGAAAACAATGTGTGAGGTGCGCCGACACATGAAGGTTTTTTTGATTTTGGTGCCTCTTTTCGATGCACCTACCTGTTGAATTAAACAATTTTTATATATTTTTAACCCTATATATCATTTTCGTGAGACAAGCCTGAGCCTGATCATTGTGTGACAAGGATGAGCTAAACTAGCAAAGCTCAGCTTGTTGACACCCCTGAATCCACCTATACTCAGTAGAACGGCTCATATACAATCGAGTTCTAAGGTTCTTAGGACTAGCTATGGTTCAGGTCATAAATATTGGATGTTTGATGGAATAACCTATTGTGTTCACAACTACTTGTAACACCCTGCACATTCATTGCATGGTTTGGTGCAACTATTGATTTGTATATCGACTTGACCCGATCCAATGACCTTAGAAGACCTTAGGAAACTTTGGATGTGTGTCCAATGATGTGTGAAAACCAAATAAACACTAGAGGGCCTAAAGGATCCAATTTATACAAAACTGCACCATCCCGATCGCTCGCATCCCCAAGCGAGTGCTCACAGACAAAATCCAATAACCCTTAAACTTGGAGTTTCATGTCAAGCATTCGTGTGACCACGCAAGCGGTCACACCCATGGCTTGCGAGCACTCGTGAGGACACATGAGTGATCGTGAGGGGGTACCCCGAGCATTCGTGGCTCGAGGGGAGCACTCGCCACCTCTTAGGTCCAAAAAATAAAATGGGATTTTCTCCCATTCGCATGGAATCTTTTCGGAAAGGGAAATGTCGTACAATGACAAGAATATTACCTCAACCCCATTTTGGCCCAAAATATGTTAGATTACACCTAAGGGAAAGGGGATATGGAGAATTAGAAAAAGAGAGAAGTAGCTCTCCTAAGTCAAATGTTAGCATATCTCCTTAGATTTAGAATTTTTTTGTTAGAATTTGAGAAATTGGACTTTAGATTCATGTTCTACAACACTTTCTCATTGAATCTATATAAAACTTACAAAAATTGAGGATTGAATGAATGATTGATTAAGAAAAGTGGAAGAAAGAAAATGATTGTAAGTACTCTTACAAACTAATGTCAATTTTTCTATTGTTTCTTGTAGATCCTTATGAATTGATGGTGAATTCCATTGTTAGAATGTTTCTTATTGAAAAACCATAAGAGCCTTACTCTAGGTTGATGTTCTTATAATTGTAAATGATCCTTATACGAGTTGAATGCTATTTCCATCACCTATGTCAAGTTTCTTTGATGAATTCATGCTATCTATAAATCTCATGTGAATTGCTATAAAAGTTGAATCTAAGTATGTTTTGATCTCATGATTCTCTTTATTAATAGATCCATAGAATTTTTCTTTAAAAGTTACATATTAGATATATAATTGACATGGATCTAAGATCAAATTGATAAGAATTCTTATGAAATTATTTATATGAAACATGATATGTTTGATTTAAATGAATTTTGTTGAATTTTTGTAAGAAATGTGAATTCCTTTGAACTAACATGAAATTGAATATGAGGAAATGTCTTTGACTGAAATTAAGTATGATTGAAACTTTGATTTCATATTTAGATTATGAAATATGAACCAATGATTGGTAATTTCAATTCCTTTGACAAATCAAAGATCTCATGATATGAAATATCATAAAAATTATGACTTATTGAAACCTATTTGATGTATTGATCATATGTGATTTATATGAATGAGTTATGAACAATTGAATATGAAATATGAATGTATTATGAATGAAACTTATTGAACCATGAAACCTTCTTTCATATGTAATGAGAGCCTTTCTATTGAATATTGATATCCTTTGATATGTCTCAATTGTGTATTGAACTTTAAAATGTCATTAAATCTTTGAACTATTGAACTTTCTTTGGGCTATATTAACTTATTGAATATTTGATACAATTCTATATTTGATGACTTAACCTTGGATCTAAGCAAGGAAGAGAATTAACCTTAGGTCTAAACAAGGAAATGACCTAACCATGGATCTAAATATGTTAGAATTTTATTTTTGATGACTTAACATTGTGTCTAAACAAAAAAAAAAAAAAAAGGATCTAACCCTGAGTCTAAACAGGACATAATGCTTTTTTGATGACTTAACATTGGGTTTAAATAAGGAAGGGACTTAACCTTAGGTTTAAACAAGAAAGAGACCTTTGAACCTTGAATCATTGAACCTTTGAACATCATTTTGGGACCTCCCATTGGATCTAAACAATGGAGATTGAACTCTTTTAATCTCTTTGAATATTGTTATGAACACATTGACTCATTGAACCCCTTTGATTATGATTTTGGGACCTATCATTGGGTTGCAACAATAGAAGTTATCGATATTGACTTGGCTTGTACCTTTTTTTCATTTGAGCCTGTTAAACACAGTTTTGAGACTGTTCATTAGGTAGCTACAATGGAAAACAACGATTAAATCTTTAAAATCTACTATGAAGTGATACAAACTAATGAATAATATATTGATAAAATCTATAAACAAACAAATTATGTAATGTGAATGTATGAAAATCTTAACGATAAGTGAGTAAACTATTGATAAAAGGTCTAAAAATGAACATAAAAAAATGATATATTGACTAATTCTGAAAGTGAATGATGCTACACTTATCATTACATTACGATAATACTCCTTCACTATCCATGACATTGATTAGGGCTGTATTACTTATTTAAATGTACCCATGGACTTATATCCTATTACTTCCTATAGTTTGAATTTCATATTATTATCCATGTTTATATTATGTTAGAGAAATATGTTAGAGAAACCTGTGTAAGCTATATCTGCTATCAGTTGAATATGGTTTGCATTTATACTTCCTAAGCCTATCAAGCTCACCCCAATTGGCACAGGTTTGAATGAGAGGATGAGTTGATCATGATGACAGTGGGTATGCGATGGACTTACAAAGAGATTGATTTTAGATTTTATTTTATGTTGAGACTTTTATTTAGAGTAATGTAATAATGTCTTTACATTGGAGTGAATGTAATAGAATTAAAACTACATTGGTAGTCTTTATGGATATTATGTGATTGTTAGCACAATTATGTTATTGTCATAGTCACTTTATGATTGAGTAAATGGGTTACTGTTTTTGCTGCACTTTATTATTTTTTGAATGGAATGACTATGAATATATTTTATGAATGAGTTATGCTTCCACTAATGGTAAATGTAAGGAATAAAGAGTTATGGTTTAATGATCAAAGGTTTATGTCTAAGGTAAGGCATAAGAAAATTTTTTTATGCTTCCACATGTAATTGAATGTAATAGACTATGATATTATGATACGAATATACA
Source organism: Platanus orientalis (assembly GCA_025762735.1). NCBI lineage: Eukaryota > Viridiplantae > Streptophyta > Magnoliopsida > Proteales > Platanaceae > Platanus > Platanus orientalis. The sequence goes on from JAOXJP010250878.1 coordinate 7,346, forward strand.
TTTGTCTATGTTGTGGAAAATGGATCGTATTAATGTAACGATCTAAATTTGGGGCGCATATAAACGATATCTGAGTTTGGGTTGGGGGGTGTTACACTACTTCTAGAGGAGGGTGAATATGAGTATTTTTAATTTTTCTTCCAAATTAATGTTTCACTTAAGTTTAAGCAATTTGTAAAAGATTCAATTAAATGTTCAATAACGCATGTCTCTTACACCTAACTAGGGTGAGTAGTGTGCTAGATTGAATTAACAATTAAGACAATTTGTTGCATGAAATACACTATAGATATGATGCAAGCATAAGATATGACAAGCACACAAAATACATAAGATGTATAGTGGTTTGGCCGAATTTGGCCTGCGTCAACTTCTCGGAAGCTCTTCTTCAAGCTAAGTAATTTTATTAGAAATTGTCACTCTATAATAAGGAAATCAAATTAAAACCTAACTATTACAAAAGTCGTTGATAATCCACTCACTTTTGCAATACCATCACATCTGGTATCTCTGATGAATATACTCAACACTTCTGGTGACTTCGACAAAAGTAAATTGTAATAGAAAGATGCTTTGTTGTATTTAAAGTGCCTCTTAAGTAGGCAAATGTTACTATGGTGCACAACAGTGATGGAGAATCCTTATTTTGATGAAAACCTTCACTTATATGCTCTACTCTCTAAGCTATCGAGGGTTTCAAGGTTTATAACCCTAAATACGACCTAACTTAATTAGATTTACCAATAGGAGGCTTCTAGGTTGTGGATCAACTCCTTTTTACAGTAAAGAAAAAAAAAACCTCTTCTCTTCACAAGAACACTTAGAAACTTCAAAGGATTTTCCTCAATTAATTTGTAGGAATTCGTCAAATTTCGCATTCCATAAAGCATCATAAAAACCTTATATAGAGGGTAGAAACTAAAAGAATCGTGCATAACAATCATAAAATTCAAGCTCAATGTAGTGAGATTCAATTCTAAATTTCCAAATCTGGAACACCATGATCAATCATGGAAAATGGTGATCGATCATAGCTTTTCATGATCGATGAGCTATTGGTAGTTTAGAAATGACCCCAAACCCTAAGCATGATTGATCATGGGACACTGGGTTTTTCATGATCCCACTTGTGATCGATCATAATTTTGATCATGGCGTACATGCCCTTTTGTTCTGGACTAGTCCTTTGTTCATGATTGATCATCGCATTAGTGATCGACCATGGTCATGGTCGATCATTGCATTGGTGATCGATCATGACACTTCACAATTTTTTTTTTTATGATTTTTATGCCATTTTGTGTTGGGTAGATCCACCACACCAACCTGGGCATTGGTTTAGCTCCTTATCTCACTTACCAACCCTTTAATTTCATTTACCTTTTGAAACACAAGTTGGCTTGAGGCTGGAGTTGAACTCACTGTGGTCTTTTTGTCTTCAGTTAGGTAGTCCTTTGGCATTGAATTGATCTTCACTTGAGCTTGTTTGGCATGGATGCCCCATGCATGATTACAATGAATAACACATGTTACAAGACCACACTCACACTCCCATGTATTTTTCTCATACACATGGGATTGACAACATACATCTACAATCTCAAGAGAGTGATATAAGAATAATATCAAATATTATTGTAAAATGCAAATGCAAAAAATTGAGATTCATTTATAATGCAAGGACATGCTTTAATGTGAAATGACATGCATTAGTATTACTGTGAAGTGCATAAATTTTTTTAGTTACTCCCCCTAGCTGTATGCAACGGATATGACTTTCATTGAATTAAATTATTATTTTTTTGTAATGTTTATGTTTTGTCATTATCTCCCCTTTTGTCATGAATTGACAATAATAAAGAAAGAATTACATGCACCAATAAGAATTTTTTTTTTTTTTTGAAATTCAAGGTAGCCAAAAAAGATGTATTTCATAGATGTTCAAAATAAAACAATACATCATTCACAGTACATTAGACACATACAATGTCTATGACAATCGTCAAAACAAAACTAAAGATGACTCAGATATATTTAAAACTAAATAAAAACATAAAAAAAACTAGTTGTCCTCTTTAATGTTCTCCTAGTCATCCTCACTACAACTCCTATCATCATCCTTATAATACCTCGTACATGTTTTATACACTTAGTAGGGTCATAGATGCATAATTGATAATTAATCATTTTGATATAATTAATTTTGGTATTAGTTGTATTTTGGCACACATAAGTGGGTGAGAAAAATTTAATCAAACATAAAAGGGAAAAGAAGGTAATAATAAGTCAAGGACATGACAAGTTTTAAAGTTGTTCCAAACAACTAGAATAACTTTCTAGATAAATCTGTATCAATCCTGTAGGAATTACCCTACAAATTATATATCATTAAAAATATCTATAAGTCTATTTTCCAATGCCACAAATGGTGAGTGAATGGAAATTTCCTAGAAAAAGTTAAGACGAATTTTCCATTAGGTGTCTATGCTGTCTAGTATGGTCTAAGTTAGTAGATTTATGGTAACTTTAAATTTAAACCTATATTAACTCCTAATAGCTAGGTATATATCATTGAAATTTTCTAGGAGTCTACTTTCTAACACAACAAATGACAATCAATTATAAGTTTTCTAGAGAAAGTTATGACCGTTTTTCCACCACATGTCTGTGCTAAAAAAAATTTTAAATAGCATGACGTCATGAAAGGGAAAATTTTGTACAACTACAAAAATCATGATTTTTGCTAGATTTTAAGGACTTTTTCACTGGAGACCTATCTAAACACGAAATTAGGGATTATAGTTACTATTTAGACCTATAAAAAGATATAAATTCATAAGTTGAAGGATCTTTTGAAGAAGTTTTGCAAAATTGAGGGTTTTGAAGAGAAAATAAAGGGGAAAACTAGGTTTTGCAAGGGATTTTGGGATTTTTAAATAACTTAAAGCTTAAGAAAAAGTTTCAAGTAAAGAGCTAAGAACATAGTTAAACTATGATTTTTTTTCGTTCCTAGGTTCATAGATCCTTGTTATTCTATTGTTTTGAAACCGTTTTGTAAAAGATTTCAAATGTTTTTCACTAGTTTTGATTTGCCTAAAGTCTTAAAATATGGTTTTTAAAAGAGATAAATTGATTATGTAAGAACATGATTAATGGTTTGTTTTCAATTCCTTAAGATCCTAGAGTTCTTTAATCTCAACTTTGAATCCGTTTTGCATCGATATTATATGTAAAACTATATTTCTAAAGAAGATCAAGAGTTTTTGAAAGAGGGTTTTGTTTTTAAACATGAAATAACTATTCTATGATTTGTTTTTAATTTGTTAATATTTTTAAAAGTATTTTGTTTATTGATTTGCAAAGAAACCTACATATTTTATTCCAGATCCATATGGTATATTTCTTAGTATTATTAAAGCACCATTTTTCAAAGAAAAGTATTGTTTTATTCTATTTATTGTTATGGATTTCAAAAGATTCTAATCATATTTATATTGTTTTGAAAAGGCTCGTCTGTAGTTTGTGCTTAGGAGGATCAAGTAATATCTATTATATGTATTTTGAATTAGTTATTGTAAAGAATCTATACATGATGATTATATGTTTTATATGTCTTGATTGAAACTATAAGAGGATGATATGTTTTATTATAAAGCCACCATGTCTATCAAGGGGATTTATTGATGGAACCCACTTCACCGAGTATATGGTGTGAACTATTAAAATGCATCTCACTAGATATATGGTGTGAACTATTATATAGATCATTACTACTAGCCCAATTGGTATTTGTAACCCTCCTCACCAAGTATATGGTGCGAATTGTTTTAACCCTTCTCTCTAGGGGATAAATGATACGAATTATTATATGCACTATCTTGATATCGGGTATATGTTCTATTCTAGCTATGATATGGTATCCACTTTTAATTTGTTCCATTTTGTTTAAGTTAAAAGTATATGATTAGCATTGTTTTTCCGTTCTATACATGGGAGTGTAATTTTTCTAAGATACTTAGTATTATAAAAGAGTGATTTATTAACTGTATTGTTTTGTATATTGATTAATAAATATGAAACGTATTGGTTTCATTTTCTTTAATCATATTAAGACTTGATCCAACGTTTCATTTAGTTTATTTTCTTCTTATTGAGTTTGTCAAGATTACCCCAATTTGACACTCTAAATGATGAAGAGATTGTAGAGTAGCGGTTTCAGTTAGAGATGGATTGAAGATTGTGTTGATTTGATCTATGCTATGAGACATTGAGATTTTATTTTTAGTTATTTATTTTAGTAAAGACATGGTGTTTATTTTAGTGCAGTTAGTTTATTGCAATTTATTTGAAAGAGATGTAATAAAGCAGTGGATTTTAGTAGGTTTATTATTTGATTTCAGTTAATGTCAGAGTATGGGTATTTGGTTTGAAATGTTAGACATACAGGTTTATGGATATTTAGTTTATGGTTTATTATGGATTATGAATTTTATTTACAAGTCAAGTTTGTAAGAATGGTTATGATTAATGGTTTGTGAATCACGTATTATTCCGTTGTGTATAAATGTGAAAATAAATGAAAAAGGTGAAAAAAATTATAAGAGATTTATATGTTAATGAATGATTGCATTAATGTCATGTGTCGAAATTCTTGACTCTATTGGTATGGGTTTCGAGGCATGACAGAGTTGGTATCACATCTCTAGGTTTGAGGTTTTGTAGATTTATCTAATGATGCTTTAATTTTAGATTTAGAAAGACAAACACTTAAAGTCTAGAAATAGTCAGAACTAGAAAAAAATAGCGAAAGAACATCAGAACACTAGAATGAGATCTTAAAAACATATTGGAATTTAAGATTATATAATATGATATGGTTTTGATAAAGTCTAACATATTGAGGGTGATTTGATTATTTTAGAAATATGACATTTAGTTTTATTTGATTATTTTGAGGAAAAGATGTTGCCTTGTAGGTCTTCCATTTCTATTAATCAGGCTTAAGCTGATGACCATAATGGAGCATTTAAACTATCAGGGAGTTAGTGGATGTAATGCAGCACCATGTGACTACTATAGATAGGAATACCGACCATGGAAATAATGCCTTAAAGCAATTCAGTAGGATGGGGTCATTTGAGTTTAAATGCTCCTCAAATCTATTGGAAGCAGAAGCATGGCAGGTGCAATTAGAGAAAATATTTGATGTGATTGGTTCAATTGAGGATCAGAAGGCCTCTTTTGCAATCTTCACGCTTAAAGGAGAAGCTGAACACTATGGAGAGCTACTAGAGATACTTTATTGCTAAAGGAAGGTGAACCACTCACTTGAGGCATTTTCTTTGAAGCTTTCTACAACTATTACTTTCTGTGTAGTGTTTGGGATGCGAAGGAGATGGAGTTCATCGAACTTATTCAGGGTAACATGACAGTTTTGTAGTATAAGGCCAAGTTCATAGAATTGGCCAGGTTTGCTCCCCATATTTTAGGTGATGGTGAGAGGAAGGTTATGAAATTTTGAAGTTCCAATATTGATCCTAGAGGGGGGGGGGTGAATAGGATCTATTTAAAAATTCTTTTCAATTACTCAAAATTCAATTGTTACTTAATTGATTAAGTTGTTCCCAATGTTTGATTGCAATTGAAATGTGCACATGTATATGAATGTGTTAAATTGTATTACATGTATGATTGTATCAATATGTGCAATGCTTGATAATAAGAATGACAAATCAAAGGAAAACCACAGTTAATCACAATATACACAAGATGTATAGTGGTTCGGCACAACGGCCTACATCCACTCTCAAAATCTTACCACTAAGCTAAATAATTTTATTAAGATTGAGAGTATTTGTGGACGTGGGGGAATCCATGTCGTCTTCACTTCGCATTAGGGCTCGATTGTTTCTCTGTACGAGGTTTAGGCTTTGCTTAGAGTTGCCACTAACTTGGGTTTTAACTGACGGAGTTGCATGTCTGTTCTCATCTTTAGGGAAGAGGGGAAGTCTAGACCCGAAGGTCTAGGGTTTAACTCCTATCACTGATCAGTGTTCCTGAGATTTAGGGTAAGTTATTTGGTTGCATTTGGGGAAAATGTCAGACACCCCAAATACCCACCTTTTTAGGGTGGCTTCTCCCATTCATACAAGTTTTAGTCTTATGTCAATGCCCATGCTTTGTTAATGTTGAATTTGGAAGCTTGCTAGATTTTTCTTAGGCTTAACGCCTGATTTTACTTTCAACGCCTAATTTTTCATCTCTTGAATTTAATTCAAGGTGAAAATCAGGCGTTGGCTTATGAACAGTGCATAAATTGTTCTCTAATTTCTCCTATTCTAATTGCAGGAGACCTCTCATGGGTTAAGTCTTTAGGGGGGTGGTGGACCCCTCTAAATGGCTCACTGGTTAGTTCCTTAGGGTTAGGTGTTAACCTTAATGGAAGGGAAAGAAAGATAAAGAAATTATTTTTTTATCTTACAGGCTTGATGCCTGATTTTTATCTCAATGCCTGATTTTCTAATGCCTAAATTTTAATTTATGGTGAAAATTAGGCATTAGGAAAGCTGATCAGATCAACACCTTTGTGTAATCTTTTGGGATGGTTTAGTGGGTCCTAGCACTATGAGACCTATGGTTTGGGTTAAGGGAAAATTCCTAGGGTTATACTGTGCAACCCTAGGGGTCATGGATGCAGGCCACATGGAGATATGATCTCCTAAAGTAGGCCATATGATCATTTGTTATAGGCTTAACGCCTAGATTTTCAACTCCTGAATTTTAATTCAGGGGAAATTCAGATGTTGGGTACTAAACCAGCCACCAATTTAGGGTTTTGGGCCACCAAACTAGGGCCCAAAGGGGTGGGTCTCTCCTAGGTCCATGCACTGACCCTAGGCTGGACTTACACTTAGCTAAATTTTTGAAAACATGATTTTTAAACTTAGGCTTAACGCTTGAAATTCACTCCAATGCTTGAATTTTCACTCAATGCCTGAAATTAAATTCAAGCATTGAGACATAAATGAGGGCCCACAGAGGTGCATATGCATATAAATGAATCTTAGAAGCTAGGTCTGCCATGGGATAGGGTTAGAGAAGAATTAGGGCTTCCTAGGGTGGGTCCTAGATCTCAACACCTGATTTTTCTCTTGACCTGTCCCACGGTAGACCTAGCTTCTAAGATTCATTTATATGCATATACACCTCTGTAGATCCTCATTTCTGTCCCAACGCCTGAATTTTATTTCAGGTGTTGAATGGAAATTCAGGTGTTGGAGTGAATTTCAGGAGTTAAGCCTCAGTTTAAAAATCATGTTTTCCAAAATTTAGGTAAGTGTAAGTCCACCCTAGGGTTAGTGCATAGACCCAAGAGAGACCCTACCCCTCTGGGCCCTACTTTGGTGGCCCAAAACCCTAAATTAGCTGCTGGTTTAACACCCAACACCTGAATTTCCCTTGAATTAAAATTTAGGCTTTGAAAATTTAGGCATCAGACAAAAAAAAAGGCATTAGGCCTGTTATAGATGATCATATGACCTACTTTGGGAGATCATATCTCCACATGGCTTGCATCCATGACCCCTAGGGTTGCACAGTGTAACCCCAGGAAACTTCCTTTAACCCAAACCATGGGTCTCACAATGCTTGTACCCACTACACCATCCCAAAAGATTGCACAAAAGTGCTGATCTGATTAGCTTCCCTAATGCCTAATTTTCACCCTGAATTAAAATTCAAGCATTGGAAAATCAGGCATTAAGATGAACAACAGGCGTTAAGCCTGTAGACAAAAAAAATTCTTTCTCTTTCTTTCCCTTTTATTACGGTTGACACCTAAACTTAGGGAACTAACTAGTGAGCCATTTAGAGGGGTCCACCATCCCTCTAAAGACTTAACCCATGAGGGGTCTCCTACAATTAGAATATGACAAATTAAAGAATAGTTTTTGGATTGTTTATTAGTCAACGCTTGATTTTCACCCTGAATTAAATTCAAGAGTTGAAAAATCAGGCATTGAGTGTAAAATCAGGTGTTAAGCCTGAGAAAAATTTAGTAAGCTTCCAAGTTCAATATAAACAAAGCATGGGCATTGACATAAGACTAAAAATTGTATGAATGGGAGAAGCCGCCCTAAAAAGGTGGGTATTTGGGGTGCCTAACACCTTCCTCAAGTGCAACCAAACAACTTACCCCTAATCTCAAGAACATAGACCAGTATTAAGAGTTAATCCCCTAGACCTTTGGGTCTAGACTTCCCCTCTTCCCCGAAGAGAAGAACCGTGTTCAACTCTATCGGTTAAACCCCGAGTTGGTGGTGACTCCAAACAAAAGCCTAACCCTCACCCTAAAGGGGCTAGCAATCCTCGAGGAGCTATGGGCCACTGGCGTCCATGGAACACGAGCCGAAGTTGGCCCCGATGTCCACAAAATGATGACTTCACTGGAGACATGTTTAATTTCCACATGCACAAGTTTCAATTTATGTCAAATACATGCTTTCACATGTCCACTTGCTTTCTTACATGCCTACTTACTTTGAATAAAAAAATTTGGTCACTTCATTAGTTAGTTAGGATAACACTCCATCTTTAACAATCATTCCAAATTGACATGCATAGGATAGAAAACATGTTCACTTAGCTTTAGGGTAGCTTGAATTAGTTAGTAGGATCAAATTCACATATGAACAACTTGTATGCAACACATCTCTGTTATTTTATACTTTGCACAAAATGAGTCTGAGGACACGACATTGCACCAATACATCACTCTCATGAGCCCTTATCTAGGTCATTACCCACCAATGGACCGACAATGGATCACCGCATAGGATGGGAACAACGTTTGAGCAGTTGCTGCTATGTCAGCGTGGCCATTCTGAGTTACCCAAGCTAGTTACCACTCTATGATCCGATCTTTTTCAATGAGGTGTTTTAACTGGTACACTCATCTTTTAGAATCTCAAAAAGCATGCATATTTATTCATTTTCAGGTTAGAGTTATTTAGGGTACACTCAATAGCTTAAAGGTCTAGCTTTAGGTTTGTTTGCTGTGATTTTGAGTGATTGCTTGCATGATTAATTAAAAAAGAACCAGGAATTCATGTCCTCCTTTATAAAATTAATCCAAATTACTTTTTAGATAATTAGGTCCAAGTTTTACCTTCTTATTTAAATTTGAATATCTCCCATCCCTTTTGCATAATATATATAATGTAAAGGCGTAGATGGCATAGACATCCCATAAGTAGAACAAGTAAACCAAACTGTAAAAGAACAAGGAGAATGAATAAATAAAAGCCATCACTAAGCAACTAAAATATATAACTAATCTTAAGAGAACAAAATAAAAATGCATCTACTCCTCTCTAATCCTCCTCCGAATAAGGACTAACTGCTAAGTCAGCCATCCTCTCCCTGAATGTCCCTCTCCTCCCACCTTGCTTTACTCAGGTACAAACTAGCTTTGTCCTTGAGCAAACGGCAGCATCTCTTGAGGGCACAGCGGTAGCCGATCCCTGTGTAACAAGATCTATCCCCTCTGTCACTGGGGGAGGAGGTACATGCTCAACTCCACCATGTCCCAAGCCCGTAGACACACCAACCTCTAGCTCAGTGGAGGGCATCTCAGTGTCCTCCGTAGCATCTCCTATATCCCTTGAAATGGGGATCTCTCTACAAATGTAAAAAAAAAACGCATGTCAAAACCCACTTAAAGGAAATGCTCTTAAAAAAAACAAATAACTTCACATCTTTACCTCCTCTGCCTTTGTTCAGTGGCTCGCCTTCAAGGCTGCGACCTTAGTCAAGTGGGTTAGTGCTTTTACCCTACCAGGGCAAAGCACCTCGCCAACTTCTGAAGGGCCCTGAGGCACACCTCCTTAGAAACCTGCATAAGTACACAAAACTTTGTCAAAAATTAAAATGCGTAAGTTTTAAAACTTGATTACTTAAACAAATCAAACCATACCTAAGCCATCGCCTTTAGAGGCACCCAACCCTCAAGGTCAGCTACAGGTACTACCTTGGGTATCATACCCATCAGGTCAAGCTCAGCTGGGGGAACCCTCCACTTCCTCCCTCTCTGGGTAGGAGGTGCTAGCTCCTCTGCAGGCTATGCCTCTACTACCTGTTAAGAGTCAAACAAGTCAAAAATTATTAAACTAAAAGGAAGAAAAGTAAAGAACATAAACAAATTTTTTTCAAGAATAAAATAAATCTCACCTAAGCCTCAATAGGGCTGCCCAAAGGCCCACAAATCTGAGTGGCCCACCACTCGCTATAATTCTTGGCCCAGTCTAGGAACATAGAGGCCACAATGCCTGTCTCCCATCGCCCAATCTCTCCCTTAGTTTTGATCGCTTGTGGAGGTGAGTGTCAGAGCACAAAATCCTCTACTCCTACCCCCACTTAGTGCCAACACCTCTCCCCGAGGTATAAGGTAACCTCACAAAGGGCCACCAACACAACCCTCTGACAAGACCAATCCCAAGCTAAGGTTTGGTCTAAGGTATCCTCTACCCCCAAGGCCCAACGGGTCTACGAGTGCCACTTGACCTGCATAAAACACAACAAGAGTTAAATAATGATTTACAAAGAAAGAAATAAAATCAATTAATTATACTAAAGTATTGTGTACTTACCTGGTCGGCCATCAGAAGATCTAACTCCCGTCGAAAGGTTGAGATGGATTTTTGGGCCTTATGGAAGGTGTGTGCCACCTTCCATCATGCAACATAGGGGAAGGGAAATGTCTCCTCACCCCTCCACCTAAGAGCCAAGGAAGGGAAGTGCTCATAGCACCACACATGTAAAAGAAAGAATCAGTGCTATTAAAAGTAAATTTAAAGAAAGGAAATGAAATAAAATACATAAATTAAAAAATAAGAATGAAATCGTACCTCCCATAGGAAGCACAACCCTAAGAAAGCATAAGGGCTCTGCCTAGAAGAAATCTCACTCATGTTGACGTACATCTACACGAGGGCGGACCTACCCCAAATCCGTGTAGCCACGTGGTCCAGGTCCTCTAAGGCTGGCAGCAAGTAGAAGTACACCCTGTCACTCTTCTTGTAGAAGATAGAGTGGGTCAGCATGTATATCAAGACAGCTAGGGTCGAGTAAGCAATCTCCTTAGGTGAGCTATGGTTAGTGGCCCAGATGTAGTTGTTCTTAAACCAAGAGGGGAGGACACCCTTCATGCCCTTGTAGTATGCCACAGATTGCAGCCTTATGCACCGAGCCACCAATGTCAGGTCAAAGTCATTCGAACTCAGCAGAGGTGTGCTATCTATAGACAGCCCTGTCATCATGAAGAAATCGATGGGGGGCACCCCGATCTCCCCCATCAAAAGATGGAAAGTGTGTGTGATGGGGGACCACCTCTTAGCAAGGGCCATCAGAAGAGCCCTATCTACCTGCAGCATCGGTAAGCTCAAGAAATGACCAAAACCCATAGCCTTCACCTGATCATAGACATTGGAACACATCCGGTCCCACAAGCCTAGGACCTCAAACCAAGAGCCATGGCACTCTACTCTTCCCCTAGCCTACAAAGATAAACAAGTAAAAACATGTTAGAACAATGTTTAGGAGCAAAAAGAATAAAAACAAATCAAAAAGAAGCAAAAAAAAATCTAAAATGACAATTCTGTATCTTAGGCCTAACGCTTGATTTTCAAGCTAATGTCTGATTTTTCAACTCCTATTTTTTTAAAACAAAGAAAAATTAGGCGTTATGCCTGTAATTTAGGGCAGTGATTTTCAGGCATTGGAAAACCCAAAAATCACCAAAAAAAAACTTGTAAAAACCTATTTTAAATCATTCCTAAATCAAAATTAAAGCAATATAATTCCATTCAAATGATTTAAAACCTAAAAATACAATGCAATCTAAAGAAAAATGCACAAACAAACAAAAACATTAAATCAAAAAATAAATCATTCAAAAAAAAGAAAATTCCATAAAAGCAAAGAATAAAGTCATGATCAAATCAAAAAAATTACCTCATCCACAACGAGGTGCTTCCATAAAGCTTTCTCTTGTGCCGAGAGAAGCAAGAAGTGGCAGCTTGATCCTCCTTGACTCATTGTCATAAAAAAAAAGATATTATTTTGTTTGGAAATTGAAAAGGGAAGAAAGAACAAGGATGTGGGGACCTCTCCTCTTGTTTATAACTGAAAATAGCAACTTGAAACACAAAAAGACAAAAGACCCAACTGCAGGTCATTTAAGTTGTAACTGCTTCCAACGCCTAATCGTGCTCCCAACGCCTAATTTTTAATTCAATTAAAATTAGGCTTTGAGGCAAAAAATGGGCGTTAGGCTTAATTTTTGCAGAATGTTGTTTTCATCCATAAAATGACATTTCTAACCCTGTGTTCATGCTTCTGCTTACAGACATGTCTCATAGACTAGTACAATTAGATATGTACTCTACCATCTCTACGAAATTTGCAAATACCATAATTGCCCTCCCTCCCAAAGAACGGGAAGTTTGGAAAAGTCAAAGTCAGCTAGGGGCAACATTGGCCTTAGCCCAAATCAACCTAGATTGGCCACTGATAGAGGCAGCCATTTCCTTTTGGGATCCGACATCTATGGTTTTCAGCTTTGGAGAACAAGAGCTTATGCCCACTATTAAGGAGCTCGAATCCTTCTTAGACTAGGAACATTGTCTCGGCATCAGTGCCATAATCCCAACTCATAAACCTAGCTACCTGAAAGTATTCCATCCATTGGATATTGCCAAAGCCTCTCTACCTAAGGAAGCTACAGGAGAATATTTGCACTACCCTTCGACCTTTTATTGAAAAAAGGCTGAAAAAATGTCAGCGACTTCAACAAACCCATCAATTTCAGAGCATTCACTTTAGTTGTCTTAGGACAGCTATTGCTATCACATAGCCACCATCAAATCAATGGCGTCTTAATCAACATCTTAGATCAGCATTTACAGAAGAAGATGCTCGCACCTATGATCATTTCAGAGACTATCTCTAGTCACTCACATTATGCCCAACATCCTAGAGGACGATTATATGGTTGTCCAGTTTTCTTACAAGCCTGATTATGGGAACATCTGTCCATCCTTGCATCCTTCCCGGCTTATGTGTCATGAGATCTAACTCCAGCACAAATCCATGTCAAAAGCTTACCCTTGCCAAAAAAAGTGACTACATCGAGTTATCAAAACTTACTAGCTACCATGCTTCCTGAATAGATTACTTGGCGTGTCATGTGGCACAAGGCACTCTACCCGCTTCTTGCTACCAAGGACTGCACATACATGGTTATCATAGGAGTCCTCCAGAGCACTCCCTATGTACCCATACACGTTCTTCGACAATTGGCATTTAGGCAAAATCTCTTTGACTTCCCCACAGTCTTTGAAAATATATGAAAACTTGATCACCGTACATCCAATCATACATGGTTTACACAAGCCATTTTATGGGATAGTTCGCATACCAGAGTCTCAGGACATCCACAACTAGTATATGCAAAAAGTTAGGCCATGACATCTGCATATGAGCATTGGCTTCTACATAAGCCTCCTCTATAGCCTACTACTCCTACAGCCTCCACTTCTTCGAACAAGAGGCTGTGCTCCAAATCAACATCTTCATCATAGAGCCTTCTCACACTCAAGAAGAATACGAGCAAGCATTGACAGATTTAGCAAATGAGTGGGTTTCACATGCCCAAACCAAAGCTGCCTTAGAAGCTAAGACACTTTTATGTACAAAGGTTGAGGTCTCACATGATTGTACCCAACATTAGAATGAAACTTAAGCCGAGCTCATTCACTCCCTGAAAAATGAGCTCAATGATAATATAATTTCCAACAAAGATTTGGGACTTGAGATGAGGCGTAGCAATAACATGGCCTTTGGACAAGATTAGTGGAAACAGTCATGGGTTCACGAGCTAAGAAAACAGATCTTCTCCTTAGGCTATGAACCGATGTCATCTCCACCACCTTCAGTGGTGCCTGATCTTTGGACTTCTCTTTATGTTGTCTTTTTTATGTATTAGGGCAAGTACCCCCTCCTTTTGTAATCATTTCCGATATATATATATATTGTACATAGTTTTGTTTCTAAAATTCTGTAGTTGGTTAAAGGACATGAATTCACTTGTACGATATATGCACTTGTAAAACACCTAGCTATCAATTTTGAATGAATGTAAAGAATAAAACTTGTAAAGTAATAATAATAAACCATTCTTTTCTTCCAACTCAGTTAAGCAAGCTACAATTGCTCCCCCAGAGACTCGACTGCAGAAGAAGAAGAAGGCACAACATAGTAAAGCTATGGCTGACAAGTCGACACCTCCTCCAATAACAAGCACTGCACCTCTCACCCTCCCAGAGGCATCCACAAGAAATCCACCTCCTACTAGGACCATTCGCGAAGATACCCTCTTAGATAGGTTCAAGTCAAAAGTGGAGCGATTAATGGGGGACTTCTGTTAATGTATATTGTCAATTCAATAATTTGTAAAATACATGGAGTGGTAGATTAGGCATGGCATGAGTACATTGCATATCTTGGTCATGTCTGTATTCATTAAGTGTTTGGTTTCTGTCAGCACCCAAATTTTGACTCAGGTCTATAAATGGAGTCAGATGGTTTCATTACAACATGGGATAGAACCAAG
>JAOXJP010250889.1:0-22012 GCA_025762735.1 Platanus orientalis
TTTATTTTTCATAATTTTCATAGGATGGTTTAGCCTCAATTTGGTACATCCATTGAGGTCCTCAAATTTGACAAGGGGGGGGGGGGGGAGTACATTTTTTCACAGTTATAGAAGTATTTAACAGATTGTGGGATTATTCATCAGACTTCGTGTGTTCATACTCCACAACAAAATGGTGTAGCTGAACGCAAAAATCGCCACCTACTGGAGGTTATTCGATATCTCTTATTTTGGAACCTTTTAGTATGAAGCTTTCATTACTGCTGCCTATCTAAAAAATCATATGCCTTCTTGGGTTCCTCATTTTAAAACACCTATTGATGTTTTATGCCCTGGCATTCTTCTTTTTCTTGTGCCTCCCAAATATTTTGGGTGTGTTTGTTATGTTCATATACATAAAGGGGATAGGTCTTAATTAGATCCACGAGTAGACAAATGTATATTTTTGGGATACCTTTCTACTCAAAAAGTTTATAAGTGTTACAACCTAATGACCGAAAAAAGATTTATCTTAATGGATGTCAACTTTTTTGAGTCTGTTTCTTTTTTTTCTCCATCCACAACCTCTCTTCAGGGGGAGAGTTTGAGTAGTGAAGAAAGGTCTCAGTGCTTGCCTTCAGTTCTATTGCTTCCCATTTCAGTGTCTCCATTTTCCTTTGACTTGCTGACTTCAGATAATGGGAAGGATTTACTAGTTTATACAAGGAGGAAGGACACAACAAATGATTTACCTCTGGTTGTCTCTTTGGACCCAGGTAATCCTAGAATTCCTATTCATTTAGTTCCTTCCGAAAATGATGTTCATGTTGAAAATGATGATGATCTTCTTATTGCTCTTCACAAAGGAAGGAGATTTTGCACCAATCACCCTATCTCAAACTTTGTCTCATACAAGGCCTTAAAGCTTTCATATTATACCTTTGTTAGCTTTGTGTCATCTGTACAAGTTTCTTCCAATTTGAAAGAGGCAATTTCCTAGAGTTATTGGAGATGCTATGTGTGAAGAAATGAAAGCTTTAGAAAAAAATGGGACATGAGAACTTATGGATCTTTCAGTGGAAAAACAACCAATAAGATGCAAGCGGGCGTATACCGTTAAGTACAAGGCAGATGGGTCTATTGACTGTACAAGGCAAGATTAGTTGCAAAGGGATATACACAAACGTATGGTATAGATTACTAAGAAACCCTTGCACCGGTGGCTAAGATGAATTCAATTTGGGTGTTGCTATCTATTGCAACCAACAAGGGATGACCACTTTGGCAATTAGATGTGAAGAATGTATTTTTTCATGGTGATTTACATGAAGAAGTGTACATGATTCTCCCTCCAGCTTTAAAATTCCAAGAAGTGAAGGTAAGGTGTGCAAATTAAGAAAGACATTGTATGGGCTTAAACAATCGCCATGGACATGGTTTGAGAGATTTAGTGGTAGTTTAACAAAGGTTGGTTATAGGCAATCCCGGGTTGATCATACCTTGTTTGCTAAACATACGTTGAAGGGGATTACAACGGTTATTGTATATGTGGATGATATAGTGATTACTGGAGATGATTTAGAATAAGTAAACAAGCTGAAGTCTCATTTAGTAGTGAGTTTAAAGTAAATGATTTGGGTACCTTACGTTACTTCTTGGGTATTGAGGTTGCTCGTTCCAAGAGAGGTATCTTCATATTACAGAGAAAGTATGTGTTGGATTTACTCACTGAGACGGGATTATTGGAGCCAGACTTGCAGATACTTCTATTGAAGTAAATCATGGGCTGAATGATCAGGATGGAAGGCCATTAATTGATGAGAGACTGTATCAACAACTTGTTGGGAAATTGATTTATCTTGCACTCACAAGACTAGGTATTGCCTTTGTAATTGGTGTTGTCATTTAGTTCATGCATGCACCAAAAACTTTTCATTTGGAGGCTACCTTCCGTATACTGAGGTATTTGAAGTCAGCTCCAGGAAGGGGTCTGTTATTTTCTAATAATGGTCATGTGAGAGTAGAAGTCTATACTGATGCAGACTGGGTAGGATCAATCACAGATAGAAGATCAACCTCAGGTTACTATTCGTTTGTTGGTGGGAATCTTGTGAGATGGAAAAGCAAGAAGCAATCTGTGGTTGCAAGATTTAGTGTTGAAGCAGAATACAGGTCAATGGCTCATGGAATTTGTGAAGCTCTTTGGTTGAGGACTCTACTTTATGAAATTTGGTTCGAAGTACAAACTCCTATGAGCTTGTACTGCGACAATAAGTCAGCTATTAGTATCTCCCACAATCCTGTGTAACATGATCGAACAACGCACATAGAAGTTGATTGACATTTTGTCAGAGAAAAGATACTATGTGGACTGATTTGCACGCTGTTTATTACTATAGACCAACAGTTAGTAGATGTACTGACCAAAGGTGTTTCCAAGATGCAACTTCATGACATCGTTAGCAAGTTGGGCATGGTCAATATTCATGCTCCAACTTGAGGGGGAGTGTTGAAATATTGTATGCGGGGGTATTTATGTAATAAGGGTATTATACATCCATATCTTTGGCATATCATATGTACGATCTACAAATACATTTTTAATATAAATAGTAATGTATGAGACAAGTAGACTCATACGGTTGACCCAATCATATTATACTCCTCCTCGCTTCTTCTTCTTCCTCTTCCTAGCATCCAAGCACACAAATCCACATCACAACTACATCGTCAAGTCCAAACAGGTTCTGTTTAGGGGTAAACAGTAAGGTATCTACTGCAAGGATAAAGGGTACACGTGTACTCTGAGTTTAGAAAGGATACAAAACTGTGTCGGAACTTAGGATAAGACAGAATCAGCAGGTTGTTCCAGGGTTTACGTTTTGTTGTTTTTGGTAAGGAACAAAGGACTGTAATCTGAAATAGCAGGAAATCACAAGTCTTATGGGACTGAACAGGGTCTGAAACAGGGATTGTTGGGAGGGTTAAAATACTGATATAAGGTGAGGACAGAGGCTGCTAGGATAGGTTAACTAAAGGGAACAAGGTCTGCAGGAACAGGGTAAGAGTGGTTATAAAGGGACTGCAGAACAGAGCTGATAGAGAGTGTAGGGTAATATCATTGACAGATGTAGGTATTAGTCTAATTCAGGTCCCCTGAATACATCCCAGAAACAGGCCAATATCAGAAACCTTCCCTTAACACCCATACAATAGCCCAGAAATTTGTTTTAAGTTTCATGTTCAAAGCTAATGGAGAAAGGGGTTCTAGCACTGCCGCAGAGATATGCTTAAAAGGTTTTGAAATCTCAGATGCTAAAACAAATTGGAACTTATAGAGAAGGTGCCACTAGGTTTCCAGAAAGGGTTTTCAAATCTGAACCACGAAACAGCAAGGATTTTATTAAGTAAAGGTGCCGCAGGAATAGAACTTCTGGGTTTTATATTTCAGATCAATGAGCAGCAAAGGGAATGATCCCTAGAGCTGCCACAAGGTATAATCATGCCTGTTTGGGGTTTTCCACAAAGAAAACGAGGGATAGGTTTAAAAGATGTGTTACAAGTTTGTGGGTTTCAAGAATACATAAAGAAAAGGAATCTTTAATGGGTTTAAAGGTCCTTTATTGGCTAACAGCAAAAAAAAAAAAAAAAAAAAAGGAAGAAGAAGAGAGATAGATAAGTACGTTGTGGAGAAATCCCTTCACCACAACCTAGGAAATCCTTCCCTAGGGTACAAGTTTGGCACAAATCTTGAAGAAGATTTCAGCCCCAAATCGTGGAAGCCAAGGAAACCAGAAAATTTTAGTCGATTATGATAGAGAACCCCTCTATTTGAAGTCTAAATAACAAAAGAAAAAGAGAGTCCTAATTTAGAAACCTAACGTAGTGGACTCCTAAGTCCTAACGTGGGACTCTTAAACCCACTTTCTAAAGAAAACAAATTCCAAAAAAAAAAAGCCAAATCGTGGCCCTCTATTGAATCCATCGGCTATCACTTATTTGAATATAAAGATGCTGCCTGAAAGACCCCAAAACAATAATAAAATTGACATCCATGTCCTTACCTTTAATAAGACATAAAATTATTAATAAAACAGTAAAATAAACATAAAAAAGACTAATAATAAACTAAGGACTCCAATGATGTGCCAAAGAAAGTCCTTCATGGATCTCCATGTATGGACCCCACCAAGCCACATGTGGGTCCCACTTGGCCTTTAATGTCCACATCACTTCTTCTTTTCCACTGATTGAATCGTTTTTTGATTGTTAAGGTCTAAACTCGTAGAGGTTCAAGTGTTTCGTTGTGATTTGTGAGAGAACATTAAAACTCAAAGGAGCCTTCTCTTGCGCTGTATCTTTCAAAACTAAATGCACTATTGGAGCAAGCTGTTGTGGCTTTGCTCTAATAATAACACACATCATGGATAAAAATTGATGTGGACATGGAAGACCAAGTGGGAACCACATGTGCCTTGGTGGGGTCCACACATGGATATGGGTGTTACTTCTTGGACATCACATGGGACACTTATGTTGCTAGTAGAGTCTTTATTAGTGTTTTATGTCTTTCATTTATGTATTTTCTGTTTTTAATTGGCTTAAGACATGGGTCTTTTAAGTTTTTGATTTTGGGTATTTTAGTCAACTATATATATTTTTAGAATAGGGCTGGTTGACAGTCTCTATTAAGCCCACATTTTGGGCTATCTTTCTTTTTAGGAAATCTTATTTAAGGGTCCATTGGAAATAACTTTCTATTTTTGGAAACTTCTAAATCTTATGTAATTTGAGTTTTTAAACTAGGAGGTCGATATGTACTGGAGGAGGATGGAATGAATAAAGAATTTTGGAAGAGAGACACATGGCTGGGTGTTTTCTTCTAAACCAGAGACTGGTTTTCCCCTCGGAGAGATTCCATAGGGTTTCCTCTGGCTTGGTGAGAGGCCAAGGCCCCCTGTCTTGTGGTGACCTGCTGCAACTCAGGTAATCCCCTTCTTCTTTCTCTCTTTCTTCTTTTCTTTGCTTATTGGTGGTTCTTTGTTCAAGAACCCTTGAACCTTGGGGTGGTTTCTGATTTCTTGATCTTTTTACTGCTTTTCACCATTAAACACCTTCAAATCCCTTCAAGAATCTATCTTGCTGAAGTTTCTTGAATCCCCAAACCTTGCGGCCATGGCTAGACCAATTTCCTTTGCTGTTTTCCCTTTTAGCAACTAAGAACACCTTGATTAGAACCCTACGGCACCTATAGAATCACAAATCCTCTTCTGTTTCAGGTCTGAAACCAAAAACCCATCTATGTTGAAGCCTGTGGCAGATCCTAGAGGTTTTTCTATTCTGGTTTAGGGCAGGGAAATCAGAAACCCATCTTCTAGAGGGTCACGTGTGGGTTTTTAAGCCTCTCATTTGGACAGTGACATATCAGAAACCCCTGACTTTTACTGTAGATCCCTACCTAACTTAAAACCGCTTCTTCAGTCATCCTTTCTCCCACAACCGCAGAGCCTTCTCTTTAAACCTCTAAACAGCAGCCTGTTATTCCCCAGGACTTTTAATTCCCTGAATTCTCCTAACCTCATCTCTGCTTTCGGGAATCTAGGATCTATCCTAGAAGGCCTGCAGACTTCAGCCCATAAGAATTCATCTTAAAGACCTGGAACCTTGTATTATCTGAACTGCAGAACCTGTTAACACAGATCTGAAACTTCAGCAGTCCAATAATCCATGGTCTTCTGTGATATCGATCTGCAGATTATATACCATATGTATATAGCGTTTTAACTTGCAGATCCTCCTATACTGTCCAGACCTTTCGGTCATACCTGAAATCGCTCTTACTAATTTCTGCAGACCTTATATTTACATAACCATTATCTTTTTAGTTCCTTAACCTCTATCCTTTGCTGCAGAGCTTCTTTACCTTAACCCCTATGTCCTGTACCTATACTTGGAACTGCTGTCTGGAGTTTTTAAGTTCTTTAGTCTGTATCAGTCCATTGCTAACCCAGGCCTGTGGAACCTTGTTTGACAGTCCTAGAAATTATCTCCTTTTATAATAAACCCTGCTGATTGGCCAATGGCCATATCACACCCACGAATCCTTTCTGACCTGCCTATATCAGTTCTTGTTGAACCACAATCCGCAGAATACATCAGGCCTTTATTCCTATTGTTGAACTAGTCAAACCCTTGCTGTTTTGGCTTCTGAGTACTGTTAAACATTCCTTGAGGCTTGTTGTATTCCATATATATATATATATATATATATATACTTTTCTATTTGCAGCCTTTGTACCTGAACTTGAAGTTCTTTCTTTGGATTGTATTTGATTCTTAATTCTAAGATTGGACTTAATTGGTGAACTGCTTGAGAAGACCTAATTGAGAACCTAACATGGATCTTTCGTGGGCCCATACCCGCAGGTAAGCAGCCATCACTAGGCTGTTCTGCATAAAAAATCTTTAAGATATGTGCCTTCTTATCATAGATAGCATTCATTTCATTGATCCATTGTTTTTCTAACACCACCTTTTATCCTTCCAATGGAATGACTCTACATTCAGCACCATCAATGTATCTCCCTTGTTTGACTTGAATAGCTGAACCTTCTTCAAATATCCACAGTATAGTTGATTTATAGCATCTTGTAACCCAACAACTCATAGAAATCAAGTTCTCTTGATACCAGTCACTAATTATTTCTTGGATTGTGTAATCGGAAGGGGAAAAAGCCAATTCCTAATATTTAAAACCATCTTTTAGAATTTTCTGATACTAAACTGATGTAGGATCAACACTATGATACCAAATTGATGTACAACCAAGGTTCTGACACCAAACTGATGCCTAACGAACTCCCAAAAGTATCAAATAGGTAGGCTTAGGTTTATGGAAAAGGGGTATAAGGTTCAGATTTTGGATTTTGGATAGATCTATAGACCGTGAAGATAAAATGTAGTAAGGAATCAAGTTTAATGTGCTGGTTTCAGTGTTTTGGTACTATTGTCTATTCAGCAGCACTTATGGTTACAACTTACAAAGAAGACTTGGCTATAGGTATAAAGTGGGGTCTTCTGTAGAAAATTTCCGTTAATGGAATTACCATTTACAACACCTTGGAATCTGCCAAAGAAAGAACAATCAAGAGGGCATTCCTATTTTTCATTCATTCAAAAATAAATCTCTTTATATTACACCACTTCATGTATTCCATATTTGTAAACAAACCTTGACTACCAAGAATCTCCCAAAGGATTCCTAAAAAAGTAGAGCTCTAAATTATCCACAAAAAAAAAAAAAAAGTAGAGCTCTTAAAAAAAGAGCTCATCATTTTTTATACTACCCCATTATTTTGATCATAACTTTCTCAAATCACATCATATTCATAAGATCTTGGACATTTTGGAAAGATAACTCAATAATTTGTCAAGTGACACGAAAGTAAGCCAAACAAGTAAGTTTTGGCGTGGACCACCCTGGGTGGGTCCCAAATCTCTGCCCAGAAGTAGATTTTCTAGGGATGTGGCCAAAGGTTTGGCTGTTGGGGGGACCCCCTTTAATGGTGGTTCGTTCCGTGACTACTAGAAAGGTAAAGATGTCACTTGATCTCATGTTGTGGGAAAGGGTGTGGCAGAAGGGGGGACCACCATTAATGGAGGATCATTCAAGAATGTGCTCCTTAAAAAGCTCTCTTGGCCCCAAATTCCTTATTTGAGAGTTGCAACCAATGACGACAACTTGTTCTCGTTTTTGAAGGAAGACATTTACCTTCGACTGAGTAGGATGAGGAAGTTTTTGGTGGGGAGAGTGGTGGGGGATAATCCGAGCGCTCAGACCCTAAGACAGTGGGTAAAGAGGACATGGATGATAGGAGGAGAGTTGCAAGTCCGATGTCTGCTGAAAGGTCTGTTTTAGTTTCATTTTCCAGCCATTTCCAAGGTAGAGAGGGTGTTGGCTGATGGTTTGAAATGATGGCAAGGAGGGAAACTCCTACTCGACATCTGGCACCTGTCTGCTGGGTGTGGCCAGCAAGGGCAGGGGGAGGAAGGATGGATCTGGGGATATGACCTCCCAGTTCATTTGTGGGGTTCTTTGTTTTAGGAGATTGGGAAGAGATGTAGAGTTTTTTTGGAGTTTGAACCCTCAGATCCATGCTTGTGGGAATGGTTCAGAATCAGGGTCTGGCAGCAACTGGATAAGACGCTAGCGACGATATGGGTGTCTGACAGGCAGTTTGTATTTAGAGCAGCTTTATGGAAGAGGGAGCTTCCTCAATGTGTCCCTGAGAAGGTATTTTTCGACAAAGCCCTTTAGAGGTCTTTTGTTGGGGTGGATTCCGGCGAACACATAGGGGGTCGTCAAAGGTGGGAAGCTAGAGGTGATTTAAATTTCAAAAATGTCGAAGGGGATAGAGCTAGTGGAGAATGGGGATGAAAGGTCGCTAAGCACTAGCGTGACATGAGGGGATTGAATGAGGGTCAGGTTAATAGGGGCCCGACTTGTTCTTCTAGTCTTATTGGTTCGTCACGCTGGTCGAAGCCTAAGTGGGTAGACTGGGGGAGATTTAAGGAGGGGGTGGGCCGGGATTATAATCATCCACAATTTGGAAGCCCTGTTAGTTGTGGGCCTAGAAGGGGGTCTCGTACAGGGCCCATCATTAGGGACCAATCCCTAATGCGGGCCCCCATGGTTGGCAATGATGTGGAGGCCTATGCGATGGGGCCCATGTACCATGGGAAGGGTTTTGCTTATAGGCCCAAAGACCAACATGGTTCTTTTATCTAGAGACCTCGTGATGGGGGCTTTCGTCATCGAGCGAAGGGGGAGGAAATGAAGAAGGGGGAGCCAAAGGTGTTGAAGATGGGCAGGGACGAAGGCTTTGCCGAAATCAGAAATAGAAATATGACTTGTGATTGGAATGGTATCTCCATTTGAGAACCTGATCGGTCTATTCTTGGCCCCAGACACTGGGACCTGTAAGGGGAAAGATATATGTCCGAGAAAGGAGTAGAGTGAGTTAGAAGAGGATGACTGGGAGTGCAGATCTCTTCATGAAAGTAGGTGGGCGATTCCACTCTCTAAGGACTTTGGCGAGGGTTGCAACAGATCATTTTCGGGGGACCATGTCGATCAGGCTCGTGCGACCATTTTCAACCCTACTGCAACTCCCTAGGGCATCAATGATGAGTTCACCTTTGACGATTCAAGAGACCCCCTGCTAATAATCATTCTTTGTCAAAAAAAGGTGGGGTGATTATACTTCTGATGATAGGGAGTCGGATTTTTTTCATAAAGAATGGTAGGTTGATGTTTTATCGGACGACCTTGATCAGGTAACCGAGGTTGAACCTATTCTCATGCTTCCCCCTCTTTCTGGTTGGGTGGTTAGGAAGGTTGCAAAAGCCAGGATATGGTTGGGCTACTCCTTTACAGATATGGAACAAAGCATTGACTTTTTTTGGGAGATCGAATGACATAGGTGTTGGAGACCTTCGAATTCGAAACCAGTTCATAATCGCCGAAGTAGGGGAAGTTACTCTCATGAGTTGAGGAATCTTCAATCCTCGATTAGCTATGAACCAAGAGGGTGGTAGTGCCAGATGTAGGGGAAGCAAGGATCGGTCTATTTCCATAGTTTCCAATGAGGACGACAATTATCTCTTGGAATGCTAGGGGGTTGGGAAGGGAGGATAAGCAATGGGGGTGAAAGACATGGTGTGTCATTGGAAAGTGGAGCTGTTTTCTATATAGGAAACCAAGCTCCAAACTTTTGACTAGAAGATTGCTCGGGATATCTAGGGGCGCTGACCTTTCAACTTCATTCATAAGCCAGCTGTTGGTAGAGCATGAGGCATAGTGGTAGCCTGGAATTCTAGCATTGTTGAAGTGTTGGATTCTTTCATAGGGGATTTTTTGGTTTCTGTGCTTTTTAAGAACAAGGTGGATGGGGCCTCTTGGGTGTTCTAGGGGGTCAACGGCCCATTTAATCAATCGGCTTCTGTGAGGCTTTGGGAGGAGCTCAGTTCAGTAAGGAGTAGGTGGCAGTTTCCTTGGTGTCTTGGTGGTGATTTTAATGCCGTTCGGAATCCGGGAGAGAGGCTTGGGGTGAGCAGTATGACACATTAAATGAGAATGTTCAACAATTTCATTGAAGAGTTTGACCTTATGGTCTCCTCTTGAAAGACTTTTCTTTCACTTGGTCAAATAATCAAAATAGAAGGGCTTGTAGAAAATTGGAACGTTTTCTTTTCTTTGTGGACTTGATGGATCAAGCTCCTTTGTTCTTGTAAGAAGTTCTCCCAACCCAGCTTCAGATCATTCTTCTATTATTTTGAAGGTTGAGGACATCCTGACTGGGCCTCGAGTTGGAATTGATATTGTAGATTTAAGACAAGGAAGAAGAAGGAAAAGCTTGGGGAGAATCGTATGTATGTATTAGGTATTTTACACACCATACATAATATATATTTATAAATGATTTAGTACATCTCTTGTCTGTGGGGCAGCATACACCCAAATAGAAAAAGTACACAAATACCCCCCCATATACACAGCCATATACTTTTACACTCACCCTCAAGCTGGTATGTAAATAGAGCACATACTAAGCTTAGATACTAATAATTGAAAAATAGTAGGATGTAACCCTTTTGTAAACGCTAACTGTTCATCGGTCTTGACAAAGGGAAGACAATCTTGCCTAACAACAACTTTTTTTGATGAAATGGTGATCAACTTCAATGTGCTTGGGCTAATCATGTTGCATTGGATTATGAGCAATGCTAATAGTGTCCTTGTTATCACAGTGTAAATTCATAGCACCCTTTACTAGAAAACCTAACTCAGAGAGTAATAACTTTAGCCAAAGTAATTCACAGACTCCATGAGCCATGGATTTAAATTTAGTCTTTGCATTTTAGCGAGAAACAACACTTGTTTCTTGCTTCTGCAAGTGACCAAATTTCCTCCCATAAAGCTACAATAGCTAGAAGTGGATCTTCTATCTGACACCGAACCAGCCTAATCTGCATTTGTATATGCTTTCATAGGAAGACTATCTCTTTTTACAAACACTAGACCTTTTCCTGGATCAACTTTTATAGATATTTTAGTATCATGTATATAGCCTCCATATGGACTAGTGTAGGAGCTTGCATAAACTGACTCATTATGCTCACGGCAAAGGCAATGTCGGGACGTTTTAATGAGAGATAAATCAGACGTCCTACCAATGTTTTGTATCTATTGGCATCAATAAGTCTTACACCATCAGAATCATGTAACTTTTGATTAGGATCCATAGGAATAGTAATAGGTTTACATCCCAACATATCAGTTTTATTAAGAATATCTAAGGTATATTTTCTTTGAGAAATGAAGATACCCTTTTTACAGCGAGCAACCAGAAAATGAAACAACAGGGGTTGGTCCCCACACATCAGAATGCACAATTTCAAATTAAGAATTACTTTTATTCATGCTTATTGGATATGAACTACGACAGTGTTTTGCATACTCACAAGAGGTATATTGTAAAATACTAGACTTATGACATAAATGTGGATACAAATGTTTAAGTAAAAGATGGATGACCGAAACGCTGATGCCACTGAAGCAAAGAAGATGTGCAAGGTGGGCTGTCCTTTATTTGGGGAGCTAAAAAATGCTAAACAGAAGAAGCAATATATAGAAGTATACGATTGTGTATATGAGGGGTATTTATGTATTTTTTCTATTTAGGTATATACTGCCCCATAGACAAGAGATGTATTGATTCATTTAGAAATATATATTATGTATGGTGTGTAGAATACCTAATACATACATACGATTCTCCCCAAGTTTCTCTTTCTCTCTTTCTCTCTTTCTCTCCTCTCTCTTCTTCTTTTTTGTCTTAGATCTGCAATACCAGTTCCAACTTAGTATTAGAGCAGGTTTAGTCGTGAGTTCAAATCTTGGTGGAAGTATTTTCTCGGATGCAGTATTGTGTGTGTGTGTACGCTTTGTGTGGACCCGTGCTTGGCTCCCCAAGTGTGTTCCCAGGAGAGAATAGTGTTCCTCCTGGGAGGTGTTGAAGTTTACTAATTTGTGTATCTCCTAACACCTTAAGGTTTTGGGAGAGTTCGTTAAGTTATTGTCAACACCCCAACCGTTCTGATTCGAGCTTATGTGGTTTGAAATTCCGGGTTTTAAGGAGAAGATCAAATCATGGTGGGAGGAGGTGGAGGTGAGGGGCTCGGCTAGCTACATTTTCGGGCAGAAGATTAAGATCCTTAAGGAGAGGATTATTCTATGGAAACGTACGGAGTTTGGTGGGTTAGAAGAAAAGAAAAATTAATGCCTCGATGAGTTACATGTTTTCGATTAAAGAGAGCTTAGTCACTCCTGGTTGGAGGTCGATAAACAAGAGAGAACAAAAGTTCTGTTTGATTATAATAGGTTGCTGAGAATGAAGAAATCTCTCCAAGATAGAAGTCCAGGGTGGCTTGGCTGAAGGAGGGTGACATGAATACCAGATTTTTCCATCGGATTGCTTCCATGAGGAAGTCCTTTAATGCAATTAACAAGTTGAGGGTTGGTGGCGTTTGGGTGGATAGCCCGGGGTTGATCAGAAATCATATTGAACACTTTTATCAAAATTTGTATTTTAAGCCTTTCCCTTCCCGGTCGGAGATCGAAGGTGTGGACTTCGATTGTATCGACGAGGAGCATCAGATGTGGCTCGAGCACCCATTGTTGAAGTACATTAATTTGTGTATCTCCTAACACCTTAAGGTTTTGGGAGAGTTGGTTAATTTACTGTCAACATGGTATCCGAGCAAGTTTGGTCGTTAGTTAGAATCCCGGTGAAAGTATTTCTTGGATGTAGTGTTGTGTGCTTGTGTACACGTGTGAACCCATGCCTAGCTCCCCAAGTGTGTTCCTAGGAGAGAACAATGTTTCTCCTGAGGGGGTGTTGAAGTATATAAATTTGTGTATATTCTAACACCTTAAGGTTTTGGGAGAGTTAGTTAATTTATTGTCAACAAGTCGGAGGTGAAAACAATAGAGAGACCAATGTAGAGACACGCCTACACAATCCTAGAGGTAGGACTCTAGTTGGACACTTCAATCAAGGGGACCTAGTGGATACGGCCCTGGGATCCGTTAGAGATGAGGCATCTCAATTGGATGGTAAGCTAGTCACCAAAGCCTTCCTTGACTGGCTATCAAACATAGACTTTTACTTTGATTGGTATAATCTATCTGAAGTTAGGAAAGTCAAGATGGCCAAGATGAAGCTAGTTGGTCAGGTTAGACTTAACTGGACCAATGTAGAAAGGCAAAGGTAGCTTAGGCATCAAGAACCCATTGAGTTATGGGAGGGCATAAAGAACAAGTTGAAAGAGAAATATGTTTCAATGTCTTACCATTCTGAACTCATGGATCAATGGAACATCCTTAGATAAGATACTTTATCTGTGGTAGATTACATTTAAAAGTTTATGGGTTTCATGTTGAGATGTCAGATAGTTGAGGATCTTATGGCTCCCCTAAGTAGGTTTAGGTTGGGACTTAGACTTGAGTTCAGGAAGGAGTTGATTCCTTATCCACATGCAAACCTATATGAGACCTATAGGTTGGTTAAAAAGTTTGAAAAGTACCTGAGGCCACAGGCCCCGCGTCAGTGCCTGACATCTGCTTTAGATGTGGGGGTCAAGGCCACATGGGGGTGCATTGTTCTATCAAAAGGGGTACTCTACTGATGGGAATCCTTCTGGAGGGAATGATGGTCTTGATCCCCAAAAATAAAGGGAATCAAGAAGAGCTTGGGGACGAGGCTTGTACAGGCTATACTCCGAGTGAGGACGAGGAGTTAGATGGCAAGGGCAACTATCTAGCCACATGGGAGAGGCAGATGGTCACCATTATGACGTCCCACTATGGGTGGTTAGGTGTGCATTGGCAACACCTAAGCCAAAAGATGACTGGCGTAGAATAATTATTTTCTACACTTTATGCCAAATCGGGGGATAAGACCTATAAGTTGATAGTGGATAGCGGTAGTTGTACCAATGTTGTGTCCACAAACATTATCAAAAAGTTAGGTCTAAAGCTCAAACCACAACTGTCCATACAAGGTTGCGTAGGTAAATACAACCTCCATTCCTATGTCCCAGAGGTGTTAGGTCCCTATTGAGTTATACTCTTATAAGGACAATATCTGGTGTGATGTGATCCCTATAGATGTGGGATATGTCATTCTTAGGAGACCGATGTTACATTGTATGGCAAATCTATTACGTGTATGTTCGAATTCTAGGGTAAGAAAATTAAGTTGGTTCCTAGAGTACCAAAACAAGACCTAGAGAAGCAAGTAAAGGTCGATCAGACTAATAGCGTAAAGAGAAATAAATCTAAGGGTCTACACATTATAAGAGTCAAGGAGTTTGGGCAAGGGCTCAAGGAGGTTAAAATGATTTACGCTGTGATTTCTAAGGAGATTCCTCCTGAGTTTGTTCCTGATTACCCACCTGAGGTAGAGCTTATCTTGCTTTTTAGGATGTTTCTTGAGGATTTACCTGATCAGCTACCGCCTATGCGTGACATCCATCACCCTATAGATTTAATCCCAGGGGCAACTTTGCCTAATTTACCCCACTACCGAATGAATTCAACTAAACACGCTAAGTTGAAATGACAAGTTAATGAGCTTTTGAGAAAAAGATTCATTCAAGAGAGCATAAGCCCATGTGCTGTGCCTGCTTTTCTCACACCCAAGAAGGATGATTCCTGGAGGATGTGTGTGGATGGCAGGGCTATCAATAAAATCACGATACACTACAAGTTTCCTATCCTGAGGTTGGATGATACGCTCGACATGATGGCAGGTGCCACAATCTTTTCTAACATTGATTTAAAAAGTGCTTACCACCATATTAGAATTCGACCTAGAGATGAGTGGAAAATTGCCTTCAAGACGAAGGATGGGCTATATGAGTGGTTGGTCATGCCCTTTGGACTTTCAAATGCTCTAAATATTTTTATGAGGGTTGTGACATAGGTTCTGAGGCCTTATATAGGGAAATTCTTGGTAGTGTACTTTGATGACATCTTTATTTATAGTACTATCAAAGAACAACACTTGATCCACCTCCGAGAGGTGTGCTCACTCCTCAGAAAGGAGTTGTTTGCAAACCTTAAGAAGTGTGCTTTTCTGACTAAACAAGTTATCTTCTTGGGGTTTGTAGTGTCATCTGAAGGAATGCCCCCTAACCCTAACAAGGTCAAAGCAATTATTGATTGGCCTAAACCTAGGAATATCCATGATGTTAGGAGTTTCCATGGTTTGGCTACCTTTTATAAGCGGTTCATTCATAGCTTTAGTACGGTGATGGCCCCCATTACTGATTGTCTAAAGAAGGGAGAGTTCTACTAGACTAAAGATTCTGCAAAGGCTTTTGCAGAGATCAAGTCAAGGATGATTTCCGCT
This sequence comes from Platanus orientalis, assembly GCA_025762735.1. NCBI lineage: Eukaryota > Viridiplantae > Streptophyta > Magnoliopsida > Proteales > Platanaceae > Platanus > Platanus orientalis. The sequence goes on from JAOXJP010250889.1 coordinate 15,456, forward strand.
CCAGTCATGCACCTTCCAAGCTTCTCTAAAGTCTTTGAAGTGGAGTGTGACGCATCTGGTGTTGGCATAGGTGGAATTTTGAATCAAGAGGGCCATTCAGAAGCTTACTTTAGTGAGAAACTGAATGAGATCAAACAAAAAATATTCCACTTATGACTAGGAATTTTATGTTGTCATACAGTCATTGAGATACTGGAGACATTATTTGTTATTATAGGAATTCATCTTGTTCTTTGATCATGAGGCTCTGAAATCCTGAGGTTCTTAGAAGAAGCTTAACTTTAGGCATGCCAAGTGGGTTGAGTTTCTTTAGGAGTATACTTTTGTACTCAAGCACAAGGCTAGAGCAGAGAACAAAGCAACAAATGCCTTAAGTAGAAAAATGGCCTTACTACATTCAATGAGAATTGAGGTGATTGGATTTGAAAGGCTAAAAAATGCCTATGGATCATGTCCAAATTTTGGGGATACATATACTGCCTTAGTGAGTGACCCATCCATCTACATCAGTCTATGATTGTATTTTGCAAATTGGTTATCTCTTTAAAGGTGTGAGACTGTGCATACCCCGCACTTCGGTTTGTTACTTCCTTATTTGGGAGTTACATGCAGGAGGGTTGCCTGGCCATTTTGGCCGGGACAAGACCATTACTTTTGTCAAATATCGATTCTATTAGTTATGCCTCAAAAGGGATGTGACCAAGATTATAGAGCAATGTCGTACTTGTTAGCTGGCAAAGCAGAGGAAGCAAAGTTTATGACTATATACTCCTTTGCCAGTTCCTCACACTCCATGAAGAAATGTGAGTACGGACTTCATGCTAGGCCTACCTAGGACCCCTAGGCAGCACAATTCTATTATGGTTATTGTAGATCATTTTTCCAAAATGACCCACTTTATCCCATGCTCTAAAACCTCAAATGCATCTAAAGTTGCAAAATTGGTTTTTGACGAGGTTGTTAGACTTCACGGGGTACCTACTTCTATTGTGTCTGACAGAGACATTAAATTTGTTTTTTTGGAAGACACTTTGGAAGATGCTTGGGACAAAACTTCAGTTCTCTACTGTTTACCACCCACAGACGGATGGTCAGACTGAAGTGGTGAATAGGAGTTTGGGGAGCCTACTTTGGTGTTTGGTTGGTGAGCACCTCTGGGCTTGGGATAATATTTTGTCGTCGGTTGAGTTTGCATATAATAGTTCAGTTAGTAGGACCACAGGTTTGAGTCCTTTCGAGATTGTCATTAGTTATGAACCTAAGACGCCTATTGACCTTATACCAATGTTAGCCACACATAGGCCTCCTGAGTCTGCATTTGTATTTGCATCTCATATCCATTCATTGCATGAGGAGATCTATAGGAAAATTGTTTTGAACAATGAAACTTATAAATGGTAGGCTGATTCTTGTTGAGTGCATCAAGAGTTTCAGAAAGGTGACTATGTTATGGTGAGATTAAGGCTTGAGTGATTCCAACCTAGAGTTGCTAAGAAACTACATGTACGTAGTTCTGGATCATTTAAAATTTTGAAAAGAATTGGTTCCAATGCATATGTTTTCGATTTACCTGCTAATTTTGGGATTAGTTCTACTTTTAATATTGAGGATCTAGTACCATACCATGTCATCACTAGTTTTGCATACCCCTTTGCAGATGTATCTGAGACTACACCCTAGCACATCTAGCTTGTTCCTCCTCCACCACCCATGTCGCAGTGGCGTGAGCAGATTGAGGATATCCTTGATGAACAATCAGTATCCACTAGACAAGGTGGTTTTTAGAGATACCTTGTCAAGTGGAAGGGACACCCATATATTGATAGTTGGTTGACCCAGGACAAGCTGCAGAGTATTGACCCAGATCTGCTTGAGAGATAGGGGAGTTTTTTAGCGCCAGAGGCGACACCTTATTAAATGCAGGGAGTTGATGACGACATCAATTCTATCCAGCCATATAGGCTTCACTATCGTAGGAGGAGGTCCACGATGTTGCCAATTGGTTTGAATAGGTGTGTAGGTCTCACATGTTCTTATTGGGCCCATGGGAAATATTATGGGTTATGTTACATGTTATTTGGGCATGGGCTTGTGTCATTTATTGGGCTCAATTTGGGTCCAACATAGGTTTTATATGTTATTGGGCTTTTGGGGACATGTTAAGAATTCTTATTTTTATTTTTCGGTATAAGGTGGGGTCACTTTTAAAGGGTTTTTTTTTGGGTTTTGTTAGAATGGACGACCAACTAGTTGTTTTGGACCATTAGATTGTTTTTTTTTCTTCTAGTCGTTGAGATTGTAATAAGAGTTATAACCCTAGAGACTCTTCTATATAAGAGCCTACTCTTATTTTTATTAAAATTAATGAAGGAAAACAGAATTTTCTACCCACTTTTTTGCTCTCACATTTGGCATGGATAGTTTCTAAGATTCCTCAATCTTAGACCTAAGTGGGAATGCTTAGGAGGGAGTTGGGAGTTTCTTCCTTGAGGTATTTATTTCTTTATTTCTCTTTCTCTTTGGATTGTTACCATTCTCTTTCCATTTCTATCTTCTATTTCTCTGCAATCTCTATTGATACTCATGGCTTACCTTGCAGCACCTAGGGTTTGAGGGCTTCTTCATTCTATGCTGCACCATTTTTTCCTCTTCTATTCCCATATCTTGGTTTTTCTAGATGTAAAATTCTCAGACTGGGTTTTTGGGTGGGAAGCGCTGATTTTTTCTTAGTATAACTTTCCTTGGCACCTCTCATGCTTGTTTCCTTGGCATCTTTCCCTTTTATTTTTATTAATAAATTTCTTCTCTTTATCAATCAAAGAAAAAAAAGAAAGAAAAGGTTGTGCACTCAATGCAGATTAATGTTAGCAGTGATTCTTTTCTCTTACAAAAGAAATTCAGGATACTGTGTGTCAACATTTTATAGGTTGGGAATACTGCTAAATCTATCAATTGCAACAAGGTATCTCATAATTATGACAAGAAGACAAGCCGTTGCAACTTTTTTCTCCACTTTATGATGCATGTGGGAAGAGTTAGAGAACCAAGGTACAAAGTTTGGGTTTAGGTATAGGTTTCAGTCTTCTAGGATACACAAACATCTTAAGGTTTTAGTGGTTTTGTATTGGAAACCAAGGAGACCATAGAAAGTTTCCAGAAATGTTGAAATTTTTTATGAAACTTTAGGATATGAGAGAATAAACACTAATAAATACTTAGGAATCATTACATATACAAAACAACCATCTATGATTGTTATTGGAAACTATTAACCTCATGACATACATTGTCACCTATGGAAACTATGGAAAACTTGGAATTTTTGGATGGAACTAATTTTCATCTGCTTACTATGTCTCTTTTCCTCAATATTAGTTAACAGTAAACTAATCAACTCTCCCAAAACCGTAAAGTATTAGGAGATAAAGAAATTAATATACTTTAACGCCTCCTTCAAGAGGAATATTCGGGGAACTAGGTGCGAGTCCATAACGCGCACACACTTGTATCATGTTCGGGAGAATACTTCTTCCACGAATGGCTCTGATATCAATTTAATAGTAAACTAACCAACTCTTCCCAAACCTTAAGGTGCTAGGAGATACATAAATTAATATACTTCAACGATATTATCCTTTTAAATCTTATGCATAGCATTTTAACTTTCTTCGGGTTAATTTTTTATCAAAAACATAATAGAATACAGTGAGACTTACATAACATTTTTTAAAATATGCATATATACATTCATATTCAAGAAAATATAAATTGACTATTTAATCTTTGAAAAATATTTCAACTATGTGCAAGTATAGATCAGGCATAGATATGTAACATATTATAAATCTACGTTAAATGAAAGTATGGTTTGGGACTCATCAAAGTTCTCTTCGAAAAATAGTGTTAAGCTTCGATCCTTTGATCTATGACCAATCCTTTTTTATTTTTTTTGTAAACGGACTCAAATGGAGTCCTAAAATTACTCAATAGTAGCAAGATTTGAAGTTTTTTGGAAGGAAAAAAAATTGGAATTTGGAAGATTTTTTAGTAATTGGTAAAATGATGTGTTTGGCATCAATATGTATATCAACATGGAAACTTAAAAAAGAGTTGTTTCTATACAAAATTTCTCATGTATCACCAAAATGTATCAATACCACTAACAAGTGTAGCCAATACCAAAGAATTTAAAGCTACCTACTTGTTTCTTTTTTTCTTTTTTGATAAGTAAATGTTAGTGGTTAATTTATGTGAAGATGGGTTTTGAACCCAAGTCTGTGGTATGACACTTACAAACTTTACCAACTTAGCAAAGCTACCTACTTGTTTCGTTTTGATAGGCATCGATATCGATACGGTTTGGCTGTTTGGCTGAAACAGCAACATACTGACCGTAACTTGATTCAATGGGTACAATAGACTGAGATTGAGCATCTGTCTAAAATAGAACCATCCCAGTTAGCGTCAGTTAATGCTTGACCTTTTCCAGGACTTCTCTTCAAGTACCTAAGAATCCTATAAGCAGCCTCTAAATGAGTTCTTGTTGGTGTATACTATATACATGAATTGATTAATGACATTGATCACATATTGGGCTACTTCAGTTCCAAGAAAATATTTTAACTAACCCAAATCCTTAATCTCGAACTCATTTGTCAGTTGCTCATTGAGTCTTCTTACTTCCATGTCCTCATTCCCAATTACCACAATATCATCAACATAGACAATCAATGCAATCAACCTGTCATCCTGACTCTTCACAAAGAGTGATCGGTTTGGCATTGTTTGTATCAATTCTTCACCATCAATGCAATCAACCTGTCACTCTGACTCTTCACAAAGAGTGTGATCGGTTTGGCATTGTTTGTATCAATTCTTCACCATAGCATTTCTAAACCTTTCAAACCATGCCTGTGTTTCTCAAGGCCATACAAAGCCTTGTTTAGCTTACACACTCTCCTTTTTCTACTGAATAGACAAAGCTAAGAAGAGATCTCATGTACACTTTTTTAAGATCTCCATGTAAAACCACATTCTTTACATCAAACTGCAAGTTCGCAACAATGGCCATCCTTGATTGGCAAGAAGGGAAATAAGAATTCTAACAAAGTTCATTTTAGCTACTAGGACGAAGGTTTCCTGGTAGTCTATGCCATATGTCTTTGTGTACCCTTTTGCTATTGGACGAGCCTTGTACCTCTTCACTAAGCCATGTAATCGGTGTTTCATTATAAACATCCACATACATCCAATTTGTATTTTTGTTGTGGGAAGATCCACCGTTCCCCAAGTATTGTTTTTCTCAAGAGCCTTCATCTCTTCCACCATTGCAGCCTTCCAGTTAGGTTGGGAAAGAGCTTCCGACACATTGCATGGCATAAACATAGAAGACAAAACAAAGGCAAACATACAAAAAGAATGAAACATAACACTATTTGAAATAAAATTGGACAAAGGTGTTTTGCACAAGATCTTCTACCCTTACTGAGAGCAATGGGAACTTTAGAATCATCAAAGAAGTTGAAAAAATTGTTTTTTTCAAATGAATCTGAAGAAAATTCATTGCGCAAAGAACATGATGAGAATTCTTCACTTTAGATGCTTTTTTCTCTCTCATATGCCTTTAATTCCTTTGGCAATCTCCTCTTAAATAACACATTTGTACCATCAGCCTTGAGATTACCATTGTAAAAAAGATATGAAGGAACAAGAAAAGGGGAAGACTGAGAAGACATATCTTCATTGAACTCTCCCTTTGAAGAAAAGTCTTCGATGAAGGAAAAAATGGAGTGAACTCAAAGAATGTCACATCCATTGATACAAAATGCATGTGAGTTAAAGGGTGATAATACTTATGCCCCTTTTGACTCACAGCATATCCTAGGAAAACACATCTGAGAGCTTTAGGGTCCAGCTTAGTACAGTCAAATTTAGGCACATTGACAAAATAAATATAGCCAAAGGTCTTTAGGGGAAGAGGAAACAACTTAAAGGTGAAGAGATGAGATTTAAAACTAAATACACAAGAGGGCATCATGTTCATCAAATAGGTAGAAGTTTGAAGATCTCTAGATGAAAAGGTCTTAAGAACTTGCATTGCAAACAACAAAACTCAAGTGATCTCAAAAAGGTGATAATTCTTCCTTTCAGCTACCCCATTTTGTTCAGGTTAATAGGGCATGTAGTCTAATGAACATCACTACAAATTAAAGTAAAAAGAATGACCACCTGAAATATTCTCCTCTAGTGTCAGATTCTATGAAGTTTGGCATCGAATTGTATCATGGTCATCTTATGAATCAACAACAACAACAAACAGCGTTATCCCAACTGTTTGGGGTCGGCTACACGAATCCTGTTCCGCCATTCCGCTCTGTTTAGGGCCTTATTTGCCGTTAAATTATAAGCTGCCATATCCCTCTTTACTACCTCCACCTAGGTCAATTTTGGCCTTCCTCTAGTCCTTCTAGCACCTTCAATTTGTATTGTCTCACTTCGCCTCACTGGTGCAGTCATTGGTCTTCGTTGCACATGCCCAAACCATCTCAATCGACTTT
>JAOXJP010250907.1:0-22010 GCA_025762735.1 Platanus orientalis
GTCTATCTGACTTCTATTTGACCCACTTTTGAAAGTCACCAAATGTTCATCTCTCTTTATGAAGTATGTGTTTGCTAAATAATTTTAAAAAAATAAAATAAAGTCAAACGGATAGAATAATCATAAAAAGTTTGGAAGAATCATAATGAATGTGAAAAATATTACAAAAGTGTAAAATAATAAAATACAAGAGATTAATATACATCACTTTAAAAATTAAATAAATCTTAAAAGTAAACGTTTGGAAGAATCCCTTTAACTAATAAAATAAACAAATATTACAACTCCATGCGCGTTCATGTAAACGTTTTGGGTTAATCTAAGTTAGTTTCATGTCAGTCAGGTTAAGGGTTTTTATTTATTTACAAGTATAGAAGGATTTATTTATTTTTAAAGGTGAAAGTTCTCCTTTTGTCACTTTTCTTTAGACCTAATCCAGGTGGAGAAAAACTAATTCATTTGGCTTGATTTTGGTATCATTTGAATGGTGATTTAATTACCCATCCAACATATCTAAGAACTTACGAATCAGATGTAATTTAGAGAAGGTATCACATTGTGACGAGAATTACTTATTTCATACTTATTTTTAGTCAGTTTCTCAAATTCGGATAAAAGTTAATGTTCAATTAGAAAAAGTGCTGTCCCCCATTGTACCTCAACTGTAATATTAAATGGATAATTTTTTTAAGAAGAATATGCAAAGCTCTTTAGCGTGTGAATGCCACCTACATAAGGTGTAATTTCCTTGAAGTCCTAAATGTGATTGCCTAGGTTATTTTCTATCTATCTCTCTTCTTTTTCTTCTTCTTCTACTTCTTTATTTCTGTGTCATGTCTTTTATTTCTCAGTTACAGCAGCCTATAATCATCATCTCACAATCCATATTACTAATGAATCCTTCATTGTTTCAAAAACCCAAGCCTAAAACCTAAACTCTCATAAATCCTTTAACCTTAATCAGCCTTCGCACTTTTCCATATACCTGTAAACTTGAATCTAAAATCACCATTCTTTCCCTTCAATATAAACCTATATCCATTAGGTTTAGGTATTAACATCCTTCTTCTCTTTAGCCTATATAAACATAACTGACCATTGTTTGATTAGAAGCATAAAGCACTAATTTTCGGGTGCTAAATCTAGTTGATCCAACATCAAGTCAGTTATCAGATCTAAATCAGCACTATGACCACAAAGAGTGGAAGAAATTTAAAAGAACAGTAACTGAACAACAGCAGAATACTTCCTTTTAATGAAAATAGAAAGAATCAATGCATTAGAGGCCAAATTTCAAGAGATATCATAATAGCAAGAGCACAATGCTGATGGCAATGAATCTCAAGGAGGTTATGATAACTTCAGCTCTCTTGAAGCCGCTCATTAGCAGGATAACACCTCTTTTATTAATTTAGTGAGGTTCTTTCTACACCTAAGCAAGAAAAAGAAGATTGATGACATACTACTATTTCCCAAACCTTGGTTTGTGGAGGGATCACGAAAAGAAGCTTCTTATTTTTGGAAACAGCTGAATGAATGTAGTTTTTCAAATCTATTGCCCATTGATTGAAGTTTCCTACAACATTTCCATATTGGTAAATAAACGATACTTGATTTCTAATTCAATTGGTTCTTATTCTAAATCTATATGATATGGCATAGTTCCTGTAAATATGATACACATATTACTGAGTTTCCATGGCTCTTTGACTGTGATGTACATCATTGTGGGAAGATGAACACCTGTACATTTACTTTTAACAATCAGAAAGCTGTCTTGAAGCCTATGACCACTGAGCATAACAAGAATTATGATCAAAAGATCCCTAAGGAGGAGGCTAAATTACAGAAAGAGATTATCAAAGTAGTTGAAGATGTGCCAAAGCTATGTCCACCAATGCTACTTACAACTCTTAAGTAAACAAATAATGGTCTTAGATAAGTTGGTTTTGAGTGAAGAATAATGTGGGACGTGAAACAGCCCATACTCAAATTGGATGAGCTTATGTAAGGATATTTCAAATAGTTGGGTTTAAAATTTTTTTATGGCAATTTTTTTTTTAATTTTGTCAGTTTTAAATTAGTCATGGTTAGCATCCCTATCAATCATTTCAAGAGTTTGTTTTTATTTCCAAGTAGAATAAGTTTTGTTTATTATTAGAAAAGTGAAAGTTCTATTTGCCCTACTTTTCTTTGGGCCTAATATTGGTGGGTTAAAACCATGGTTTGAAAATTCGGCCAGGCTCGATTCTGCCTGTGGAATGGGGTTAGCATAGATCGGAGGCTGGACCGGGCAGTCCAGACTCAGATCGTCAGATCACGATCCGTGCCTTATGGGTCCGATCGGCCGATACTGAATTGGATCGATCCATCTCAGTATCGGCTGATCCTCAATAAAACGAACCCATGTTCGTCTGTAAGAGGTTCTTTCTCACTTTTGCTCCCATTTGCTCCTCCAAACTCCAATTTCCTTCTCTCTCTCTCTTTTTTTTTTTTTTTGATATTTCACAATCTAACACACTTGTGTCCCAATTTTTACAAGTTTTGTGTATTTTGACCAATTTGGGCAGATTAAAAGAGGAGATTTTGAGGTTTTCTGTGAAACATAAAAATGTATGATTTTCTCTTCAAAACTTTGTTTTTCATCATTCATTTTGCAATAAAATGATAGATCAAGACAATTAGATGTTAGATCAACTAATTTATTGCATCAAAATAAGATTTAAATGGGATTTCATGCATATGCAGTAAACACACTTTTTGTATTAAAAAAAAGGTATTTTTTCAAAGATTCAAAAAAATATAAAATAAATATATGTTATATATATATTATATAATAGACTAGAGATCTACGGGCATGGGATCAAAACCCACTGATCAATGGTTTCAAAAAGCAAATAATAATAATTAATCCGAAAATTTGAAATTTACTATTTTTTAAACACAATTTTTTTTTCATAAATTTAATAGTGCATTATTTTTTGTTACACAAATGCAATCTTATAGTGTCATTTTTGTAGGTTATTTCACTACATGTTATTTGTTAGTGTAATTGATGTCAATCCTATGGACAAACCATATGTAAGCTCTATGTCTTGTAAGTGTCCAATGTGCTCCCAAGTTCAAAAAAATAATACAAGCTAGACCAAAGACTTGAAAGAAGACCAGAAACCATCTCGGATTGCCCATTGCACAAAAGATATAAAGCAAGCATTGCATAATACATTACATGGCTAAAAGTGACTCCTATCAGGTGGGAGAAATCCTCAAAAGACACCAAGCAAGACTAGCTAAACACAGCCCATGCACTAAAACCATAAAAGTGCATAGATCAAAGCTGTGATTCATGATCAATCACGAGATAACCAAGGCCTAGAGCCTGATCCGTGATCGATCACGGGTTGTGATAGATGACCACTCATGTGATCGATCACGGGGGCAATTTTGTCAAACTTCATTTTTTATTTTCCCAGGCGAAATGTTTCAAAATTTGAACCCTGTTTTAGAAAATCGAAGCTAAAAAGAGTTGCCAATTTTCAAAGATTCCAATCAAAAGACTTTGGATGGTCCACATCCCTTATAAGAGAAAAACTTTCCTCTTTAGGGCAACACTTCAAACAAACTAGAGTGTTAGAACCCTTGACAAAAGTGAGTCTCCTCCCTTGAGAAATCCCTCTCTCTCACTATTTTTAAGTTCTACTAGCTAACAACTTCCCAAAAATTTACTCTCTCATCTTCTTTTCCACAACACCAAACTTCTATCATTAAGGAGAACTACTAGTGGGTTGCTCCTAAGAGGAAACCCTTACTTGGCTAAGCTTAAGGAGCACTTAAACCAAGCCTTGAAGTATTGTGGATACCAAGGCACACTAACTCAACAAAGAGCACTCCCACTTGGTAAAGTAGCAACATCAACCATCTAGTGGTAATATTTGCTTACTTTTTGCATTCATATTCATATTCATCTTGTTTTACTTCCGCCGGAGACACCGGAAGCTTGACTACTCACCGGATACACTGAGTGTATTGTTTGCATTGTCAAGAGCAAGTAGTTAGGATTTGTATGTTTTTTACCTAGGATTGTATTTTTTTTATTTTTTATTTTTTTACTGAATCACTTGGGCTTTATAGATAGATGGAAGATAAAAGACGAAGTACAAAAAATAGGTAAGAGATACAAAAGCAATTGAAAGAAATAGGAAAGAGAGAGAAGGGAAATTGAGGACCTTTCACCAATAGGTTTCTCATATAATACTATTCCCCTGATACATCCATAAGGTTACCTGTAACCGTAAATTCCCTATTGACACCCTTTTTGGCCAAGACATCCGCCACTGAATTGGCTTATCTTGGAATCCATGTGAATGAGAGGTTCAAAGAGGATGCCAGAAACACTGCTTTCTTGGTGAGATGTATGATCCTCCAGGGTCTTCTTCAACCAACTAATCACAATCGCCAAATCTCCTTCCACAATAATGTGACCGGTATCATCCCTAGCTTTGATCAACCTGATGCTGAACAACAAAGCTTTGGTTTCTGCAAAAATGGCATCTCCCTATCCCAAAGGCTTGGAAAATGCAATTAGACATGCCACAGACGAATCCGAAATGAGACCGCCAAAACCAGAAGGCCCCAGGTCGCCTATTGAGCAAACCATCAAAGTTTAGCTTTAAGTCTGAACCCACTAGGGGGGACCAAAGATGAGATATTACCATCCTATGAGGGATAGTGTTGATAATAGTGGGCAAATTTCTGAATAGATCATCCACTGTGATACCATGGAGAAGGGATTCCTTCTATGCCCAGTGAACAATGCGGAAATGTATAATATCAAACAGTTGACGAAAATCCCGTTTCTTTCCAAGAAAGATTCTTTGATTCCGCTCCTCCCAAATTGTCCGAATAGTAACAATAGGAATGTATTTCCATATTAGCATGCCCCTCTTACCAAATGGAATGACAGACCAATGCCATAGAAAATCAGCAATCTCCCATGGGAATGCTAATGAGACACCAAAAATGTTAAGGAAGTAGTGTCATAATTGAAGTACCACATGGCAATGTATGAATACATGGTTGATTGACTCCCCATCTAGTAGGCAAAGATGACAAACATAGGGAAGCCGGCACAGGAGATGGATGAGTGGATTTAGATAGAAGAAAGTTCCAAAAAAAGGATGGATTGTAACTACCATTGGAAGAAAGGGACCAAATACGTGACTCTTAAGCCAAAGGGTCAATGAATATTTCAGAGAGGAAAGATGCAAGGGTAAAAGCTTCCTCAAACTCAGAATCACGTAAGCCTCTAGAAAGACCTAGATCCCAAGCCAGATTTGAGCCAAGGGAGGAAAGAGAATAGAAGCAGGAAATTGGTAAACCTTTCTTAGAGGAAATAGGGTATATGTGATGGAACTTTAGACAGTGGAATATCCCCCCACTACACGTCCTCCCAAAATCTGACTTTCTCCCCATTGCCTGGATCATATCTGATATGGGTAATGAAACTTGAATGCAGCCTACTTATGCACTTCCAAGGGCAAGATAATAGCACTCTTCCCTTAAAAATGGAATCCCAACCATTTGTAAGAGAGCCATATTTAGCAGATATAACTGAATGTCAAAGACTCCTTGGTTCTCTAGGAAATCTCTATAGCCATTTTGCCAGGAGAGTATCATTACACACCGTAAGATTACCATTACCAAGTCCCCCCAATTCAGTTGTCCTACACAAATTTCCCATTTGATGAGGTGGTCCTTCCTAGAATCACCTAGTTCCCAAAGGAAGTCCCTTTAAAGTTTCTCAATAAATTTAATCACTTTAACCGAAGCCTTGAATATAGAGAAATAGTATATGGGTAGATTGGACAAAGTGGCCCTTATCAATGCAATTCTATCCCCCAAAGAAATGTAATTCTTTTTCCATGAGCTCAATCTCTTGGTCATAGTTTCTAGAACTGGTCTCTAGAAGTCTAGAGATTTGGGGCTTCCCCCCAATGGCAAGCCAAGGTATTTAAAGGCCAGTTTTCCTTCCCACATTCTAGAATTAGAGCAGACTAGTCCAACACTTCCATGGTCAAATTCAATCCCGCTATTTTACTTTTCTCCATGTTGACCCTTAGACTTGAGATTCTTTCAAAGGACTTCAATACTAGTCTGATGTTATTTATGTATTTGCTACAAGCCTTACAGAAAATGATTGTATCGTCGGCGAACTAAAGGTGCGAAACTGAGACACTACTGTTTCCCACCTTGAAACCTTTAATCAGACCCCGCTCTTCAGCCCTTTTGATCGAACAACTTAAGTTATCAGCCACTAAGGTGACAGACGATCACCTTGTTTGAGGCCCCGTTTAGCATGAAAAAATCCTTTAAAGATGCCATTAATGAGAACCGCATAATGCACAGAAGAGATACACCCAATGATCCATCTTTGCCATATAAATTCTGAAGCCCTTCTTGCTCAACACATAGTCCAGGAAGTCCCAATTAACTTGGTCATATGCTTTTTCTAGGTCTACTTTACATACAATGTCTTTCCCCCTTTTTGCTTTCACTACCTCAACACATTCATTAGCAATAAAGATTTCATCAAGAATTTGCCTATCCTTGACAAAAGCACCTTGTGAAGTGGAGATAATATCTCCCATGACCTCTCAGATCCTTTTTGAGAGGACTTTGGAAATAATCTTGTAAACACTCCCAATAAGGCTAATTGGTCTGAAAGCCTTTGGTCCAATTCGGCTCTCTATTTTAGTGATGAGGGCAATGAAGGTGGAGTTCATGCTCTTATTAATAATTCCCCTTTCAAAAAACTTGCTAAGACAAGAAGAATGCCATTTTTTACCACATCACAACAGTTCTTAAAGAAAGCCATTGTGAAACCATCTGGCCCCGGTGCTTTATCACCATCAATATCAATGATTGTACTGTGAATTTCATCTTCCCTAAATCTTCTTTCCAAATTTTCCGCTTATGGATTAGACAAACAATCCCAATTCAACCCATTCACCTGTCTACATGGGTTTGGGGCTGAGCCATATAATCCAGTGTAGTATTGAACAAAAGCTTGCTCTTATCACATCAGGGTCCTCAATTTCAATTCCATCCCAAATAATCTTGTTGATATGATTTTGATTCCTTCTCGCATTGGACAATCTATGGAAGAATTTAATGTTACCATCCATTTCTTTGAACTAGTTGCACCTAGATTTTTGTCTCCACTTGATTTCCTCATTTTTTTATCACTTTTTCTAAATCCAATTTTAGTTTCAGTTTTATCACCTAGATTTATCACTCTTCAAGTTTGTCCAATAGATCTAACTCAAGGGTAATCCTCCTCTTAGTTTCCTCAATATTGCCAAAAACCTCTTTGTTACATATCCTCAGCTTCCTTTTAAGTTCTTGAAATTTCTTCATTATTTTGAATCCACACCATCCATGTGATCTCAAAAGTGGCCATCAAGAGGTAATTGTGTCATGAAATGTAGGATGATTCAACACATATTCTTACAACGGAATGGTGAAGGACCTCTCCTTAGAATGATGTGATGGAGTAGAATAAGAGAGTGATCCGAAGTTATTCTAGGGAAGAGCACTTTGAGAAGGAAGGCCAAATAGAGTTTTCCAATCCTAAGAGAATAAGAATCTGTCAATTCTGCTGCATACATGATTTTCCTGAAAGTTAGACCGAGTATTGGTAGCATTTAAGAGAGGAATATCCATAAGTCCACACTCACTAACAAAACCATTGAAGGCCCTCATTGTTCTTGTAATTCTGGAACCCCCTCTTTTCCTGTGAGAATCTTATAGCATTAAATTCCCCCCCCCCCAATACACCAGGGAATGTCCTAGAGACCTTTAATGTCAGATAATTTCAACAGAAATTCTCCCTTTCGAAAGGGTGCACGGATCCATAGACTGAAGTTAAGCACCAAATGACACCATCCAACTTATACTGGAATTTAATAGGGGAGGGATAAGCCCCAGGAAAAGACTCTATACATTCAAACAAGTCCTCGTTCCAAATGATGACCTGTCCACTCGACGCCCCAATTGATGGAAGATAACACCACTTTTTATTTCTAGATCCCCAAAAACTCCTACCCCATTTCTGATCCACTTCTTCAAGTTTTGTTTCCTGTAGCATGGCAATCTCCGCTTGGGCCAATTTCAATGACTCCTTAACTATTTTTCTTTAGTTACACTGCCAAGACCTCGTACATTCTAGGATAGAATCCTCATTGACAACTTCTAGATCGTCTGCTTCTAGACCCCCTAGCCAGCCTAGAACCTTTTGAGTAAGACGAGTGATTGTAATTTAAGTCCGAGGATAAAGTGTCCAACTCTCACAGTACGCCTTTATTCCTAGCACTCCTTGGAACCGAAGAAATAGATTTGATTCCCAAGTCCTTTTTGAATTGGTCAACCTCACAATCTTGAACGAGGTGATCCTTAGACTCCTGCAGGGTATCACTAGTTTTAGGGGGGTGGTCAAGCTGCATGTTCCGAATTTTTCTTCCTACTTTGAGAAACCTGTCATGAACCATATTATGAACACGAGAAACCAAGGAGTCCAACACTCCTTTTATGATCATATCGGTTATGGACCCAATGTTCTCACCATTTAATCCAGGACCCTCTAGTCGGTTCCCCAACATCTGTGAATTA
Organism: Platanus orientalis; assembly: GCA_025762735.1. Classification (NCBI taxonomy): domain Eukaryota; kingdom Viridiplantae; phylum Streptophyta; class Magnoliopsida; order Proteales; family Platanaceae; genus Platanus; species Platanus orientalis. The sequence continues at coordinate 8,668 of JAOXJP010250907.1, forward strand.
CACGGCTCTTACAAATCGGACTGACAGTGGGGGGATATGGTGTGACCACATGCAAGTGTAGTATCTGAGCGGGAATTGAGAGGAGAGAGTGCAGCAGGAGATTTAATTGAAAGGGAGCTTGGTTCAGGCATACCTGGAGAAGGTAGGCCAAAGCTAATTCCTGCCATAGGGTGTGTACTTGAGGCATGATCAGGCCTAGAACAAGACCTATGCTGGGGAATGCCTTCCACAGTGGACTCACCGGATTTAAATTCCTCATTAGAATTAGAAGGAGAACGATCCTCGTAAGCATCGTACATCCAAATAAGTATATGACAATCCGCCGCATTGCCCTCGTCTAAACGTCTATGGGAGCGAGAAAGTACCCATAGACAAGTTTTGAACCCAGGGTTGTGGTACGACATCCACAAACTTTACCAACTTAGCAAGCCTCTAACCCTTCAAGATCTTTCCTGGAGGAGAATGTACCCACCGATGGCCTTAGAGAAGGATGCAGTGAAGAGTTCAATCTGTAACCATCCTTATTGTGTGTCATAAGAGGCACAAAAGGCCCGAAGATGGATGGATCCCTAGCACAGGAGGAGGAATAGGGGAAGGATCCCGCAAGGGTGAACTAGCTCTTACAGGTTGCGTACCAAGCGTGTCAGCGAAATCCCCAAGTTTTCTTTGTTGTGAAGCCTGATGCGAGAGTTGCACAGCGGCTTCTTTACGCTTCCAAATTGTTGGACTTTTACTGATGTTATAGGCCTGTTTTGGGCCACTCGTTGATGGGCCTAACGAAGCTTGCTTTAAAGAGAATTGGTTTAGGAGCCCATTTCCACGAACAAAGTCTAATCCAACAGCTACATAGGCCTCAACACCAAAGGCAGGAAACCCATTCAAGCAAGGTGCTAGAATCGAAGCCCTTGGCTTTCCGAAATTCAAATCGTCATTGTTGTTGATATCTGTCTCCTCGGTATTGCAAAGGGGACCACCATTGACTTCCCTTTTTTTCTATAACGAACACGTGTCCACCACCCATCATCGTCTTCCTCAACCAAATCGCCACCCCCACCTTTCGCCGGTGGCATGCCAAATCCATTGGAGGAAAAAAATACAGGACTAGTGAAGTCCTGTGCACCCTCTGGTTCATCTAAAATCATCACCCAGATGCGATAATGAACACCCTCCTCCCTAATATGAAGGACCCATGGAATATCAGCAAGATTTGTCGTGTGGGCCCGAATCCTTGCCCTGGTCAAGTCCTATAGCATCAAAGTGGCTTTAGAAATCTGTAACAAGCCCCCACACATATCTCCCAGAACCGAAAAAGTGTCTTTGTTCCAGAGATGAAAACGAAGACCCATGAGACCTAACTAGCAACCTGAGTTGGCTGCCTGAATGCCGAAGTGGTTTGCAGAAGGGATCCATTTATACAGTAGAATCGGCTTACAGACATAGGCCAACTCAAGCATAGATCCATCCAAAGGGGTGGGAAAACCAAAAATGATCGCCATTTGTTCACTGAAAGGGAATAGGTGATAGGTCGGTTCACCACTTCCTGTATAGTGTTGCAAACATCCTTCCACACAGGGCATTCTTCCACCACCTACACACCCAATATGACCTCCAAGAACCATCATGAGTTTGGTCCCCCCAGATTAGGGAGTGCCCATTGGAGTTCAGGGGAGGTTTCGATCAGTGAGACACGTCAAGTATGTGTGTTTGTATTGGTGTGACATCGTGGACGACGGTGTGGGAGATTGAATTCTTGATGAAATATGCAAAGTCAGACCAGCCCACACCCTTTCATCCCCAAGGGATACACAAGTGAATACCACTTTGTTTGCCTGTAGACAACCAACCGTTGCGTAAATCCCGTTTTTGTTTTGTCGCACTTCCAGGAGGACGGAGCGATTAGGTTCCCTCCTTTTGCCCAAAAAATGGCCAACCGAGAAATCCGCATCCAGAAGACAATCTGCGAGCCAAACGGATGCCTCCTAAGAGAGAATGATAGAGCCTTTGCCAACCTCCGAGACCTTGGAGTTGGGGGAAGTCACAGAATTGGAACTAAATGAACTTTTTTCTTCTCAATGGTAAGGAATGCCATTGAGAAGACATAAAATGCCTAAAAATAACTAGTGGGCAAGTATGGGATTAGAGAAGGCTTAAGAAATTTTCGATTATCAGTCATGGGATCAGGGAAAAAACTTAATGTGGTTCAAGAAGTGGAACCTTAGATCAAGCAAGAAAAGGCTAAAAAAACGTAGATTAGATTTGGCATATTTCGGTCTGAGGTCAGGCATTGTTTAGGTGACAAGCTAGGGCTTAACCAAGGTCTGATGAAGACATGGCAAAGGTCATGATGAGGGAACCGCAGAAGTCAGACGGTTTTCGACCAGGTCATAGTGAGGTTAGTTCGTGGACAGCGAAGTTCAAGTATGCAAAAGATCACGGTGAGCTTAGGTAAGGATCCAGCAATTGAGACTCCTGGTGAAAGATGGCGAAGGTCGTGGGGTCAAAGCTAAAGCTAATATTACTTTCTAAACTCGGAGGTAAGCTTTAGAAGAGTGGACGTAAGCTATCATGTTGAACCACTATAAATCTTGTGTTGTGGATTAATTGTCTCATTACTTCTATGCTCATATCTACTCTTGCATACCACCTATTTGACATTGTTCTTGAGTAAACACATCAGAGCACACACACACTTCAATTAATTTAAAAAAGCTAAAAGTGAATTTAAAATCAATCCTAACATACAAAAAAGGGGTAAACAACTTTTAATCCTATTCACCCCACTCTAAGATCAACCTATTAGGTATTTCATTATTTTTTAATTAATCTGAAAATGATAATATAATTACTTTATGTATAATTATTTCTTTCATAAATTTGTGCATTAATTTTTGTTACCTAAATGCAATCTTATAGTGTAATTTTAGTAGCTTATTAGCTTAATTATCATTTTACTACATGTATTTGTATTTTGTAAACTATAAAAATAATTTTAAAAAATAAAAAAAATTAAAGAAAATTTGAAAAATAGTGTACAATTTATTAGTTTTATACTTTTAAGTATATTATGTAATACATATAATGTTATTTAAAGTTTAAATAAATGTCTTTATGTGTGGATGTAGTCAAGTAGGTGCATGTTAAATTGTTAATGTTATTTGAATTTGATTGATATTTATTACTTATTTGTTTCTTGTATTCTTTTACAAGTTTAAAGAGTAGAAAGAAATGGCCTTAGGCTCAAGTTCAACCAGGAAAGAAAAGGTTTCGGATATTGGTTGGACACATTGTATTGCAATGACCCCATGCAAAAAACAAGTGAAGTGTAATAAGATTATGTTGGGAAGGGAGGTGAGTAGATTGAAACATCACCTTGCCAACTTAAGGAAAGACGTTGAGCCATGCCTACAAACACATAAGTAGTTAATGTTGGATACGCAATCACACTTGAGACGTTAAGAATGAGAAGAATATAAAGACATAAAAAAAAATTATTGTAAGAGCAACTTAAGGGGTTGAGGCTAGAAGATATTGAGGAAAAAGAAGCCTAAGGTTTTGATGGTATAGATAGGCTAAAGAGAGAGAGCAACTTATGACAACTATGAAAGAAAGTAGAAAGTTTACACCTTCTGGTCCTCGCATTGGCATAGGAGGGATGGGTTAACAATATCATCTTAGAGGTGGGTCATTGCAACCAACTTTTGAGAAGAGTGGGACCTACAGAGAGCTTATAGAGATTGAGATAGAGAGGGCATGTTATGAAAAAGAGAAAACTATATTTAGGTGGCAATCAGCTGAGCAATGTGAGTATAGAAAATAGGGAACAAAACAAAAAAAAAAATCAAGAATATGTTCAAGAAAAAGGGGAAAATGAGGTAGAGCAGGGCATATGTAAGTGGATGGTACATGTTGGAATCCAATTCATTGCTACAAAGAGTCCATATTTTCAAAACATGTGTGATGCTATTGGCTATTGCAAAGGCAAGGCTAGGAATATGAGGCCCTAACCCATATCAACTGACAAATATTTATTTGCCCAAAGAAGTAAATGACTTGAAGGATTATGTTCAAAGTTTAAAAAGGTTTTGGAATATAAAGGTAACCTCTTGTAAAGGTTTTAAAGCTTCTTTACCAAGATAAGAAGCTCACTGTGCCTTACATCTATGAGGTAGTGGATTAGACAAAGAGATCCATATAGACCATACGTAATCATAAAACGTATATCAAGATCATTTACTAAAGGTGGAATAACCAACACCACAACGATCTACATGCAGCAGGTAATGTTTTGTTTATAGTTGCTAGTTGTAGATACAATAAAATTTATGTTTACATGTCAATTAACTTTATGTAATCTTATTTGGCAACGTATTTCTTGAATCCACATTTTCAATATACTGATCCAGAAATGGGTTGGAAGACAGATGTCATTAAAGGAACGAAAGCGATAATTCAACGACTTCATAGGGATTTGGTTAAACAAGAAGTTGCAATGAGAAATGTTAGTTTTGATTCAAATCATTGCATACAAAAGAGATTGTATTTATATTTATTCTTAGTTGGTCCTAACAAATAAATTGATATATTGTTTGTGACACTGTAGATGAATAAATTTATGAGAGGGGAAGGATTTAAGTCAGATCTCTTGATGTTTGCTTTGAAGAACTGTCCACCATGTATGTATGGTTGTATACCAATAAGTATATAATTTTTACAATTAAGTGTTGACTTTTGTATAAATTTGACATATTCAACTCTTTTTATTACAGATGAGTGGTAAGACTTGTATAGGGATACTGCACCTGCTATCAAGGAAATCGCCATCAAAGTCTTTAGTCAAGTAGCATCTTCTTCATTTAAGGCCAAAAAATATATTGAAGATGTCGAACCTTCATAAAATTGTGTATATGCATTATAATATGCGGTTGAAGGTCTGCAATTTATTCAATATGCAACAAGTTGCTTACTTTTCACTCCCACCGACCTCAACCACATCTTTATAGTTGAAGATGTATTAGATAGTTGGACCCGTGAGGAGGAGCCAATACTTGATGGACAGGGGAAAAATTGGATTGAAGGACGACTGCAACAAACGGCCGCAGCTGCTACACCTGTGGCTGTGACTGAGGGTGGAGATTAAGATTCTATTGATAGCTATAGGGAGATGCATCCATTCTTTTTAAATCCAGGGTCAGATGTCAGTGGTCCAGCAGATCATGGGAATGATGATGATGTGGTGCAGGTCCCAGGTCCGGGTGTCCAGGCTCAGCAGCATAGAACGTTAGCGACAATTGAGAGTGAGACTGAGAGTTATGGGCAGGGTTCTGATGATGGAGAGGATGGAGAAGATGATGCAGACGCAAGTGGTGTTAGTATCACTGGAATGGGGGAGGGTGGAGGCGGAGGTGGCTCTTTTCCACTTTCCCCTTACGGTTTCACAGGGTATGACGATCAATACATTTCCTACAGGACTCATCCCATGGTAGTCAACCTAGACCTAGTATAGAAAGAGGCAGCAAATCCAAGTCTATAGTGCTTGCACGTACCCAACATTATGATGGATAGATAGGATATAGATGGTATGATTATGGCCATGGATACTACTTTGCATCTGGATATTGGATATTTGACGACCAGTACTTTAGATCGTAGGACCATGATGTTGACGAACAAGGCATCATCTTCTTCTAATACAGTGCCGATGTTTAGATCTTATGCAAGTGATGCCTCAACCTCACGGCCATATACAAGAATGCATGAGCGACGTCGACATGAGCATGGGAATTCTTCGCATGACACAGATACACATAGTCAGAGTCATAATCAGTCTGACTCGCACCCCATGCCGCAGCCCCTACCTTATGATCAGCTCATTTAGTCCCCATTAGCATTCCAACAGATTCCACCATCTATATATAAAGCTCCACACCAAGAAATGGACGTAGTTGGTGATCACATATTTAATTTTAATTTTGATCACTATCAAAGTTTGAGCCAACAACAAAAGCTAGCATATGAGGTTAAGCAAAAACAACAACAATATCAGTATGATTAGCCCCAAGGCCGAGACTCTTGATATAATGACATATTGACATTTGACATCTCACTTCAATAGTTCAATTATGCATTTTTTTATTGATTATCTATAATTCTATTCAATATTTTGATTATTTCAGATTCTCTCAACTTATATTTTTGACTAAAAATAAAGTAGGTGGGCTCTAACTAATAAAATAGATTTTTTTTAAAATCAGATTTTTTTGAACTTTTTTTACGGGGCCATTCCTATTCCGGCTAATCCATGACAGGATCGCCCGATCCAAACCTGGATCAGGATCATCAAAGACCGAGCCCAATCCCAATCTCGAGATTTTGATCCATGGTCAAAACTCACCCGGTTGGCTTAATATTGTTGTTATTCGAAAAGTTATTTAGTTACCTTTCCAATAAATCCAAGATTTTACGGATCCGATATGATATGGAAAGTTAACACAAATCATTTGAAGTGTGATGTATACATACCCTGTATTGTAGATGAAATTCTTGGTTAAAATTGTTTGTTAGCTATAAAGAAAGGAAGATGAGAATGAAGAAGAAGAGAGACTTGGGGAATTAATCATATGAGTATTTTACTCCTCATATGTTTTTTATTAAAATATATACCCTTATATCTTCAACACTCTCCCTCAAGTTGGAGCATAAATATCAAGCATGCCCAACACGCTAATAAGGTCATAAAGCCTAATCTTGGTGACTCCCATGGTCAATACATCCGCCAATTGTTGTTCGGTCGTAACGAATGGAGTACAAATCAATCCACCTAACAACTTCTCTCGTATGAAGTGTCTATCGACCTCTATGTGCTTTGTACGATCATGTTGTACAGGATTGTGTGAGATACTGATTGCGGATTTGTTTTCACAATACAGATTCATAAGAACATGTACTCCAAAACCCATATCCGAAAGTAGAGTTCTCAACCAGAGAGCTTCACAAACACCACGACCCATGGATCTATATTGCTTTAACACTAGATCTTGCCACAACTGACTATTTCTTACTCCGCCATGTCACAAGATTTCAACTTACAAATGAACAATAACCCGAAGTAGATCTTCGATCTATTATAGATCCAGCCCAATCTACATCAAAATATACTTCAACTCTCATATGACCATTATTAGAAAACAACAAGCCTCTACCTGGGGCAAACTTCAAGTACCTTAAAATTTGAAATGTAGCCTCCAAATGGGGTGTTCTTGGAGCATGCATGAATTGGCTAACAACCCCAACTACAAACGCTATATCGGGCCTCGTAAGTGCAAGGTAAAAAAAGCTTTCCAACTAGTCTTTGATATCACCCAGCATCAATTAACGGTCTTCCATCTTGATCATTCAACCCCTGATTAACTTCAATGGGGGTTTCTGCATGTCTGGGCCCTAGTAATCCCGTCTCTATCAACAAATCTTGAATATACTTCATCTGAGAGATGAAGATGCCCTTTTTTGAGCAAGCAACCTCAATACCCAAGAAGGACCGCAATGTCCCCAAGTCATTTACCTTAAATTCACTGCTAAGATAAGATTTCAGCTTTCTCACTTCCTCTTAATCATCCCCAGTAATTACTATATCATCTACATACACAATAACTGCAATTGTCCCCTTTAGTGTGTGTTTAATGAATAGGGTATGATCAGCTTGTGATTGTTTGTAGCCAAACCTTTTTAGGCTTCCACTGAACATTTCTAACCAAGCCTTTGAGGATTGCTTGAGCCCATACAAAGCCTTCTTTAGTTTGTATACTTTACCCTCACTTTTTGGAATTTTAAAACCTGGAGGAAGCACCATATATACTTCTTCATGTAGATCAACATGAAGAAACGCATTTTTCACATCTAACCACCAGAGAGCCCATCCTTTATTAGCTATAATAGGCAATAATACTCGAATTGAGTTCATTTTAGCTATGGGTGCAAATGTCTCCTGGTAGTCAATTCTATAAGTCCGGGTGTACCCCTTTGCGACCAGCCTTGCTTTGTATCTATCAATTGATCCTAAAAGTCCAGTAATGATCCCAGGGGGGGTGAATAGGATAATTCTTTCTTTTTTTTTATTCCCTTTTTCTTAATTTATTTAATCTTATTTATTTGCAGCGAAAGTCTTTCGATTAGTAATTAATTATCTATGAATCAATAATAGACCACGAGGTTTCGTCATACACTATAGTGTTACTTATAGGAAAGCAAGAACAGGGCTGATAGGTTCCCTACACTTAATTGTTTAAGCATTTTTAATTTGAGTGTTATATGCACAATTACAATGAATGGAATAATGAATGACTTGCTCGATAAAATAAATACAAATACTCAACACAATCAACAAGCACACAACACAATAAATTTATAGTGGTTCAGCACAAGGCCTACGTTCACTCTCAAAAGCTCATAATCGAGCTATATAATTTTATTAAGATTGAAACAAGTACAATCAAGGCTAAAATTAAATAAGGCCTAACTACTTGCAAAGCAAGCTAATCTACACACAGTGTCTCCAGCGAGTGTGGTCTACACTTCCGATGTCTCTAGCAGAAGTGTGAAGTCTACACTATCAATGTCTCCGGCGATAGTGTTAGGTCTATTCCTGGTGTCTCCAGTGGGAATGGTCTACACCTTCGATCAGGTGCTTAGATCTACACTATCGGTGTCTCCGGGGAGAGTAAACACAAGTAAATATAATTTAAAATAACACGACTTACCTCTTAAAGGTTGATGTTGCCATACAGATAGTGGGGGATCGCTCCTTGAGCAAGATGTGACTTTTGAATCCTAATTAAGTTTTCCGTTGGACAACTCTTGAAATCGCCTCTTAATTATTTTCCTTGGCAAGAGCAAGGAGGCAGCTTGAATCGATCTCTCTCCTATCTAGGTATAGGGATTTATGAGCACTATAATAGAGATTGAAATCTCTCTTAAAAACTTAAAAAAGTTTGAACAAAGTACCTTTAAGATACTCAAGTTTGTTCAAGACCTGTTACTTTATTTTTCGATGCTCATCCTAATTTATAATGGACATAAAAACATGTTGTCCATTGGATTAGAATAATCCCTAATGATCAAATATGATTGTCAATGATTAATTTCCATTTTTACAAGATTTTCTAGCCGTTACAATCGTTTCTTGCGATTTCTGGCAGTTTGGATCGATCCAAATTGCTAAAATCTCATAACAAATCAACCCGGGGAGTGCTGGTTCAATCAAAAAAAGTTAGATTGAACCAAGAGGTTTGGATCGATCCAACTGTCCTGTAATGCCTCCAAAAACACTTGGAAGGCTACAGAGACCTTAGGATTATCCCTCTTTGGTCTAGGAAGATTATCAGACCTTCGAAACCCTTCCTTGGACCTTAAATTCACTTAACCACCATTACTTTACTTGTTTTACCTTTTTGAGCTCGAAATGAGTTATCAATTCTTCTGAATGCCTTGCATGCTTCCGGTTATCTTTCCATGAGGTCTTCTTGAAGTCTTGAAGTTGTTTTTCATGAAGCTTGAGACCACGATTCTCTTAGACGCTAACATGACTCCACACATGTCGTAGTCTATACAAGGATTTGTATTTTAAAGTTCATGGAATCTATAACATTTTACATTAACAAATCCATCTGCCTTGTGTTTAATAGTAAAGACCTACTTGCATCCCACAGGCTGTTTTCCTAATGGAAGGTTAACAAGTTCCCATGTCCCATTCTTTTCTAAGGCATTCATCTCTTCACACATAGCATCCCTCTACTGACTTTCGGTGATAGCCTCTTTTAGACAGGAAGGAATATGAATAGAAGATGCAGAATTAACAAAGGTAAGATATGACGTAGTCAAAGCCTCATACGACACAAAATTAGAAATGGGATGATTAGCACAAAATATTTTTCCCTTGCAAAGAACAATAGGAAAATCATCATTAGTTTCTGGATGTACAGAGGTAGTAGTACCTGGATCCAAAGGAGCAATCAGAGGTAGATCACTTGTTGTGGCTTTCTTCCTCCTTGTATACACTAGTAGATCCTTCTCATCATCTGATGATGATGAAGAGTCAAACATGAATGGATGAACTGGAGTAGGAAATGGTAGCAAGGAAGGCAAGCATGGAAACCTCTCTTCATGTAAACTCTCCCCCTGAAGAGAGGCCCTGAAAGAAGAAGAGAATGGTACAAACTCAAAAAAGGTTACATCTATCAAAACAAATCTTCTTTCCTGACTTTGAGTTGTAACACTTGTAGCCCTTTTGAGTGGATAGATATCCTAGAAAAATGAAATTTTCAGCCCTAGGATCCAATTTAGATCGACCATTCTTTTGTATATGAACATAACATACACACCCAAAGACTTTAGGAGGAACAATAAAGAGGGAGTTCTCTAGACGTAAAACAGTAATGGGTGACTTGAAATTAAGGAGGGGAAGGCATATGATTTATAAGGTAGGTAGCAGTAAGAAGAGCGTCAAATCAAAAAGTTTTTGGAACATTCATACCAAAAAGAAGAGGTAAGGTAACTTCCAGCAAATGTATTCTTCCGTTCAGCAACTCCGTTTTGTTGCGGAATGCTTACGCAAGTGGTCTGATGTTAAATACCACAGTCTGCCAAATATTTTTGCAAGTGAGAAGAAATGTACTGCCCCCCGATTATTAGAACGTCACTTTGATGGATGTATCAAATTGAGTCTAGACCATTTTATAAAAGTTTTGGAATATAAATGTAACCTCCCCTTTTGTTTTCATCAAATATACACATCTGCAATGTGAGAAATCATCTCCAAATGTAAAAAAATAACGAAAACCAAAGAGCGAAATAGTCGGAGAAGGTCCCCAGACATCGTAATGAACCAAAGCAAATGGAATAGAGCTTTTATTATTATTAAGTGGATAATTGTTTCGAACATGCTTGGATAACTGACAGATTTCATGATTGAAATCAAACTCATGACTAGATAAAAACAAACTAGGAAACAAAGGTTTTATATAATAAACAGACAAATGACCCAACCGATTATGCCATTGCATTAATTGGTATTTATTACTCATAGTACTACTACTACTACGAGAATGACACGCGATAGATGAGGTAGCCTCCACTTCTGCATCAAAGAGATAGAGACCATCAGCTACACCCCCACTCCCAATCACCTACTTCGAATCCAGATCCTAAAAGACACAATGAGAAGGAAAAAAGGTAACCGAACAATTCAAGTCACGAGTGATACGGCTAATGGAAAGTAAATTGGTTGCAAATTTTGGAACATGAAGAACTGATGATAGAGCCATAGTAGGTAAAACATTAATACTTCCTTTCCCAGAAATGAAAGATAATGTTCTATTAGCTACTCGTACCTTGTTTTAGACAGGACGTCTAGAACAAATGGAATATGAAGAATACAATGAAAACAGACCTGTCATGTGATCGGAGGCACCAAAATCAATGATCCAAGATGGAGATGTGGATGAAGAAGCATGGAGTGTAGAGGCATGTGTACCTGGTTAAGCAGAGGCAAATGAAGACGTGGAGAGATTAGTCGCAACCATTGATCCCTCTAACTGGGACATTAACCTTCGTATATTTTCAATTTCTACTTCATGAACTGTTACCATCCACCGAGAACTTTCCCCTGGAGTTGTAGCGTCTAAACCATCATCCTTCTTAGGAATATAACTTATGCCCATATCATTTCCATATGATGCCATTGAGATTGCTCGCGTAGGTTTGTTGAATTTCTCAGGTCGGTCCACAAGGTCCCAACAATTTTCCTTTGCGTGCCTTGCTTTGCCATAGTGACTACACTTTAACTTATCCCTATCAGTGGGACCAAATCGCCATGGTATCTTCTTCCGATCATCTACACCTGGTTAGAAAGGCTTCTTGAAGGTACTCTTACCCCCTTTATGAGAGACTGGTATAGAGACTAAGGCAGATCTCTCAGGAATCCCAGATGAGTATTGTTGCATCACATTTTTCCTGCTCTATTCACTCTGGGCAAATGCATATACCTTAAGTAAGGATGAGAGGCGATCCCTACTCAACATATTAACCCGATCCAGTTCAAAATCAACATTCAAGCTTGTGAGAAACTCAAAGATCCTGGTTTTCTCCATCTTCTCTTTGTAAGCCACCACTTCCTTCTAACATGCTGATTTATATGTTTCATAGTGATCCAGTTCCTCCCACATACTACACAAGGCTGCAAAATAACTTCCCAGACTCTTCTCTTCCTGGCAAAGATATGCAATCTCTTGATTCAACTGGTAAATTCTCACAACGTTCTTTTGCATTGAGTTTAGTAACCAAGACATGACTGTCAGATTCTCAGACTCCCATTTCTCGTAAGTTTGAATGTTAGAATCAGATGGTTTGATCACACAACCATTAATATAGCCCAGCTTTCCTCTCCCACCAATATACATCCTAGCTGATTGGGACCACTCCAAATAGTTAGTCTCATCAAGTTTTACAGTGGTGATCTGCCCACCCAGATTGTCACCGTGAATCCCCAAAGGCAACATGGTATTTGAACTCTCCGATACTGGAGTAAATTCACCTTTATTTCTAGACTCCGAGTTAACCTCAGACGTGATTAGACGGAAAAGAAATAAATAATCAAACAATCACAAGACTAGCTCCGGCACAAATAAAAAAATCAATGTCTCACTCCTTTCATTGATGTAAACATCCCAATCCTTGTGCACATCGAGTTTATCACGATTAAATTAGGCCTTTTACACTTCCTGGCAGTATATAGAAACCCCAAATAGCTTCAAACACGGCTAAGGGAGTCCTAACAAAAAAAAATAAAAAATAAAAAAATCAGCCCACCAGCGAAGGCAACATGTCAGGTGTCTGTAGGAGGTGACAAAACTCAACACGGTGCTCTCAATACTCAATGAAACAACATGGAATCACTCCCAATAGATTCTCTATGAAAAACGAACCAAAACTTGAGATTAATCGAAGAGAAAACCTCTTGTCTGATCGAATCAAGCAGATATAACGATTTGGGGTGTTTTTCCAAGTTCTTCAAAAAAGCTTCGAAAAAATTGTTGACAGGCTCTAAAAAAATTCACCATAAATCCCCTAAGAGAATTCCGATCCAGATCCCCTCGCTGGCCATCTCCAACAGTCGTACGGCCTGCTGATGTCAAGCTGTACGGACACTGACATTAGCAGGTATTTCAGCCCTTTTTCTTTATCTGTATTTTCCGATTGTTGTTTGCTCTGATACCAAGATGAAATTCTTGGTTAAAATTGTTTGTTAGCTATAAAGAAAGGAAGATGAGAATGAAGAAGAAGAGAGACTTGGG
>JAOXJP010250918.1:0-22007 GCA_025762735.1 Platanus orientalis
GTGATCTCAAATATTGATTATAAATTTGTTATTTGCTAATGGGTTTTAAGTAGAGATTTCAAATATTGATAATAAATATTGTCTTGTCTTGTAGGAGTGATACTTCAGAGGGGTTTTATGAAATGATATTCTAAGGGTAAAAGCTTGCAAGTATACTTCCCTCATTTTACTTTTTCTTGATTACAACTTTACACACTGATTTGCTTTACTTTGTTACTGGGTTTGTTCATGTTTCTACATCCTTTCTCTCTCTCTCTCTAACGTTAATATCCCCTGGATGGGGGGTTGGGCTAGCTTGTGGACTGGATTTGCATACAACTGGGTTGGACCAGTTCTGTGTTGACCTCACCTGCTGACAGGGCACAAACCCACATGGCTTACGTGGGGGGATAGGACTTGGACTCACTTAAAAGCCTTGCTTAAATTTATCTATGCAGGCAGTGGGTTAATCCAATTCAAACTGCTGGTACCTGATTGATACTTCAAGCTTCTCTTTCAGTTTGATGTCCAGGCTGGTTTTGATAACCATGATAACTTTCAAGTTTCAAGTATAATATCCATTATCCCATTACACTAGTCAAGAACACTAAATCTATCTCATTCTCGACTAGGCTCAAGAATGTCAATAAAGGATCATAAATCTTGATTTGAGTCAGTTGAAATGAACTGAGTTAATCAGGTTTCTGGGTTGACTCAGGGAATTATTTGATTCTTAGTTGACTATTAACTCTATTTGTCAACTTAAGTGAACCATGATCCACCCACCTCCTATGTATTCTGTTAAATTCTAAGTACATGAAGAATTGCATTGTATTCTGAATTATTAAAAATTTGAGGAAAATGCTTCCCAGGTCATCCTTAGATTGGTTAGAAATTGAGAAAATCAGAATAGGAAAATTGCATTGGTCAACTGCAAACTATGCTCCTTTTCAGGAGTTGGCTCTTTGGGATGGTCTAGTGACAATGTATGAGAAAGTTACTATTATTTATTTTCAAGATGTAAAGCTATTTCTATCAATGGAATGAGGATTGTCACTTAAAATTGTCTTAGTGAATTCAGCTTCAGCATTCTGGTTTCTAAGGATTGAAGTGCTGAACCAATCCCTTATTTAACCTCAAATTCTATTCAGTGTAACATTTTCTGTTACAACTTACCAATCTGAGCATGCCTACAAGCTTTTATTTTATTTATGTTGCGTTTTATGATTGAAAAACAACATTTTGTTCTGTTAAACAAATGTATTTTTTTAATGTGTTCTTTAGAGTGCTTGTACATCATCTTTAACTTTATGTGCTGCTAGGTTGCAGGTATATGAGTAGCCTTGGTAATAAAAGAGTTGAACTCTTTGATACAGGACCTAGAGGTAGTGAACCACCAGCAGCTGAGGATAATGTTCAAATGGTATCATGTGAGATCTAATCTCTATCTTTCATGACTAATATAAGTAGTCCAAATTCTAGAATATGTCTTCCCTTTTGTGGGAAGAAAATTCAAAATATGCTTGCCTGAAATATACTTTTTTAATATTGTTTACTTAGTTATAATTTATTATTTCATGAGGACTTTTCTAGAATAAACTTCTTAAGCAACATTCTTAGAGAAGGTGGTTTTGAGTATAAAAAAGCAATTGTTGATTAAATTGTTATTCTCATAAGAGATATACCAGATGCTAAAGAAAGTGGACAATTTCAGCTATTTTTATTTACTGTTTCTAATGTAGATGGATACTTTTTTCACTATAGTGTAAGCCCCTCGAACTCGGAATATAAAATCACTAGATTGAGTAAGTTTCCCTATGATGAACAATTGTGCATTAACATTGGGAAACCAAAGTGGCCAACCTATTTCCCACTTGAGGTGGAAGGGATCATTTTTTTGCTATATATACAACTATTTGTTGAACGTTTGTGGTACATGTGTGATGACTGGGCTTGTTTTTTTCGTAGTTGTCTAGCTATGTTCACTTGTTTCCTTGCAACGTTATACAAAAGCATTGTCAACATTTCAAAAATCTTCACTAGTGGAGAAATCAGGACAAAAACCCCAATAAAGAATGAGAGTTTTGGCTGAAGTAGGTTTCTGCATTCTAGTTCTCCAGCCATGTTCATTGTTATAGTTTTATCGTGTATAACTTTAATTTTATTTAAATGGCCGCTTTTTCATATTTTCTACAGTTGAAAGTTGGGAACAGGGAGGACTTTCAACCTCGAAATGCTAGAGACCTTTTTGTATGTGGATCGTACACCTTATATGGTCATTTTTAACAGTTTAATGATGGGATATTATGTTGGGCTCTATGTCATAATGAACTTATGGAGCATTTTGACAATGAGCCAAAACATTGGATTTGAAACATGTTTTCTTAGTAGAACATGTGAATCTGGTTTTGGATGTTCTTCCTTCTTTGGTTATTTTGGCATCTAATCAAACCATGTAGAAGATTAACTGCTTTATTTTTTGCATCAGATATCAACATGGGTGCTTAATTTTGTTATTTTTTCTTTCGAATGGTATGTATTTCTCAGCATATATCAGCTGTGAATATATTCAGGAAATCCTGACAACCCATTGCATTTACATTTTGTATTCTTTTACTTTTTACATATGCATGAATGCATGAGACACTTAGACTACATGTTCTCACATTTATAGATTGGTTTATATGGTTTATTTCTCAATCCAAGAAGATTTTCTTATCTGTTAATCTTCACCTCTTTTTTTAATCATTTGCATATTTAGGTTTGTTAATAAATCACTTGTTAATACATATTTATTGCAAGTACTTTTATATATTATTGCGCAAATGCAAGTATACAGAACTGTTCTGTGTCTCACTCCATCTCCCTTAGCAAGTATTTTGTAAATACCTTTTTAATGTGCATTACAACACTTCTAGCCAACTGATTTATTACCTTAAGTGCTTTGCAATTGTTATTTTCTTTCCCACTCTTAAACTGGTTAATGACTTGGGGTTCCTCCACGTTAGCATATTTTTAGTTAAGATTAATCTCTTATTTTCAAACCCATATGAATAATGGTTTGGTGTTGTACCAGATGATTACTGTACTTGATAGTCATTTTACTTAAGATAATACAAACTGGCACCTGTAGTCTCCTTGGATATTATTAGTTTCTCGTTGCTTTCATGAATTAGCTGGAACACCGATTTCTTTGACTAAGGGATTGACACAATGAAGAAGCTATTGGGAGATGGTCCATTTGTGCACTACAATGAAGTAAGAATCAATTGTATAGTTCCTCACCATGCTATGAATCATTTCCTATAAACTGAACTGACATTTAATTGGCCCTAAAGGAATAGTTTAGATGTATGATTTTCCAATGTATTAAAGCATCTTTTTCATATTGTACTTTTTTTATCAGTAAAACTGCATCATTAGAATTTCATTGATTGCGGTACTTCATCTTGGTCCCGTTGACAAACTTCAAACCAATAATATTTTTGTCTCATTCTGAATGACTAGGAAATTGACATCTCCTCATTGGTAGATAGATGTATATGGCCTAGAACTTTAAATGCAACTTCTTAGTCGGCTTGTTCTCCATAGCCATTGCCCAGAGACCTTGAAAATTTCCCAGTGCAGGTTATTTGGAGAAGTCTTACTCCAATTGAGGTTGCTTTCTTTCCACAAACTGCCTTTCTCAATAAATTACTTATGGTAAATCACCTTATGAATAGAGGGAAGCATTTGGCTAATACGTTTTTCATGTTCTAAGAAGAAACTGAGATTGTTGATCAATTGTTAATCCATTGCACTATGCAGTTTTGGTCTCAGTTTTTGAAACTTTTGTTAATGCATGGACCATGCTTCACATATTTTTTGAGGTTTTTCCTAGGATTTAAGTCTGTTTTCAACTAAATAGGCAAGATTGTATGGTAGTTGTTGCCTTTATCATTGTTGTAAACTGTGAGTTGCATAGAGTTGAAGATTGGGTCTTGCAACAGTCAATTTCTGGGAATCCATTATCAAAGATTTCAATGATGTTCATTTCAAAGATCTTCTTTATGTCCATTACATGCTTATGAAAATTACATAGGTTCTATTTATATAAAGCAAAGGTTCACTTTTTATGTTCAGGTGGTCTTTAATTACTGGGAGAATTCCAGGACGAACAGTAGAAAAGATTAAGAAGTACTAGACTTCAAGATACTCAACAAGTAAATGAAAGATTAGGAACTGACAGTGTTCTCTCTATGTAAACAAGCAATTTTGGTGGGTGATGCAGATTTTGGGTTTGATACTGGAATTTCTCAATTTTCTTAGCAAAGTTTATAAAGAGAAAATTAACGTTTAGATTTCATTCTATTTTGTGGAATCTATCTCCTTCATATTTGTATGGTGATTGCGTGTTCCAAGTTCTGGATCTTTTTTCCCTTTTATGGCTAATGAACTATCAACCTCATTATGAATGTAAATATGCTTGACTAAAGTTTCAAAGCCTGAGTGTAAATTTTTTTTTAAAAAAAGCAGGAATTTTTTGTAGTTGTTAGGTTGGAAAGTAAGGAAGAGATGTGAGGGGAGGTAAATTTAAAAAAAAAAATTACTTTACACAACGTTGCATAAAGTTTATGTTTTCAAAATGCTACATAATACATTTTGTACAACATTTTGAAAGCGTTGCTTAAATTCCATTATATGTAGCAGTTTTAAAAACGTTGTATAAAGTCCACTTTATGTAGTGTTTTTAAAATGCTGTGCAAAGTCCACATTGTGCAATGTTCTTAAAACGCTGTGTAAAGTGTACTTTATATTGCATAAAATAGATTATGCAACGCTTTTAAAACGTTGTATAAAGTACTTTGTGCCGCGTTTCTAAAACGTTGCACAAAGTCTACGGCTTTTCGCAATGCATCTTTGAACAACGCTTGAAAAATGCTACATATTGTTATATGTAGCATTTTTTTGTTGTACTATATGAAACGTGATTATTAGAAAATGATGAATGACATTAAATCCCAAAAATACAAAACCTTAAAGAAAAATTCTAATAGAAAGAATATCAACAAGAGAATTTATTTTCAAGTTCTTTCAAAAAGAAGGAACTAGCTCAAAAAGAGAAGATAAGAAAGAAAAACCTTAGGAAAGTGTGGGTTAAAAAGGATGAGCTAAAGTATTCAGTCATCCAAATGGCTCTAAAAGCCGTGAACATATCAAGGTGGTACCTTGATAGTGGGTGTTTTAGACGTGACTAGAGATAGGTCATTGCTTGTCGAACTTGAGGTAACTCAATGTGATCACATATGATGATAGAAGTAGTGCCAAGATCATTGACAAGGGAAACATAGAGGTCCCCGATATTCTCACACTCACCAATATCCTATTTGTGCGAGGCATAAAGCATAATCTAATTAGCATAAGTCAAATCTACAATAAATGCTATGGTGTACACTTTGTAAAGGACGAGTCTGAGATCAAAGATAAGGGGAGTGGTGATATCCTTATCAAAGGGTTAAGGACTAGCGACAATTACTATGTCATTAAACCCAACAAGCATGTGTTGGATGCTTGTCTTTTGTCTCGAAAGAATGAGACTATTCTTTGGCACCAAAGGTGAGGCCACATCAACTTTAGAGACTTATCTAGGCTAAGTCAAAAAAGAATAGTCAAGGACTTGCCTAAGTTGATAATCTTATGTGCAAAAGGATGTCAAATGAACAATCAAACTAGAGTCCCCCATAAAAAGTTAAATCAAATAGGGACTTCTAGGCCTCTAGAACTTCTCCACATGGACTTAGCCGGTCTAACTAGAATAGAGAGTTTAGGAGAAAAAAGGTAATTCATGGTAGTGGTGGATGATTTCTCTTGTTACACTTAGATAACATTCTAGAGAGAGAAATTCGAGGCCTTTGATGAATTCTTAAACATTTACAACAGAATTCAATTTTTTTTAAAAAAAGACATCTCCATTAAGTGCATTTGATGCAACCATGGAAGCGAATACAAGAACCACAAATTCTAGGATTAGTGTGATGAGATGAGCATTAGGCATGAGTTTTTAGCACCAAAGACTCCCTAACAAAATGGAGTTGCTAAAAGAAAGAATAGGTCTTTGCTAGATATAGTGAGTTCCATGCTCACAAACAAAGATCTTGCTAAGATATTTTAGGCAAAAGCGATGAATACTGCATGTTATGACCCGAACCATGTCTTTCATAGACCCAGAACTAACAAAATAGTTTAATGAATCTGCAAAGGCAAAAAGCCTACTATCAAATACTTTAAAGTGTTTAACAACTCGTGTTATGTCCTTAGGGACAAAAAACACCTAAGAAAATTTGACAAGAAAAGCAATGAAGTTATCTTCTTAGGATACTCTATAAAGAGTAGAGCATACCGATGATCAACAAGAGGACTCTCACCATGAAAGAGCCCATCAATATAGCCATTAATGATCATGGGAATGATACAACTCAAATAGAAGTATCTGTTGTATTCTCTAACAATGAGCTAAAATCTTCTCCTCGCATTAAGATCAAGGGATCTCAAAAGGATCAAGAAGATGCCTCATCACAAGAAAGCTCTAAGGATGGTGGAGGTTCCCAACCTCTTCCTAAGGAGAAGAGGTTCACAAAAGGATTATCACCTAACGATATCCTTGGTAATCCAAAGGATGAAGAGAGAACGAGAAGGCAAATAGAAAATATCTTAAGCCATCTTTGTTTCACATCCAAGATAGAGCCCACGAAAGTAATAGATGCTCTAAATGATCTGGATTGGATCAATGTCATGCAATAGAAACTCAACTAATTCAAAAGAAATGTTATATGGTTCCTAACTGAGAGACCCTCTGACAAAGAATGTCATTGGAACGAAATGAATATTCAAAATTAAGCATGACGAACATGGCACAGTAATGAGGAATAAGGTTAGACTTGTAGCAAAAGGATATCCCCAGATACAAGGTATAGACATTGATGAGATATTTTCTCCTGTGGCTAGGCTATAGTCTATCTGGATATTACTCCATTACATTCTATTTGAAGTTCAAATTATACCAAATGGACATAACAAGTGCCTTCTTAAATGATGTACTTTAAGAAGTATACGTAGAGTAGTCTGAGGGGTTTGTGGACCCTCATATATCACATTGTGTATAAATTGAAAAAGGCATTGTATGGGTTAAAGCAAGCCCCCAGAACCTAGTATGAGAGACTAACTAGGTTTCTGATGGATCATCAATTCGATAAGGAGAGTGTGGATAAAAATCTCTTTATCAAGAAGATTGATGGTCTCATACTCATCGCATAAATCTATGTGGATGACATCATTATTGGGTCTGCTTGTGAAGAGTTCTCCCGCAAATTTTCTCATATGATGAAATCTAAATTTGAAATGAGTATCGACAAAGATTTACGATTCTTCCTTGGATTACAAATCCGACAAGAAAAACTTATGAACGATCTAGTCTCAAAGTTTGGGCTATATGATTCCAAACTGGCTAATACTCCAATAAGCATAAGTGAAAATATCACAAAGGATCCTGACGGTGTCACATTCCCTAGAGATGCTATGACTTTGTCCCAGGGCCTTCCAATTGATGATGCTACCATCAAGAGGATGGAAGGTCAGAGGCAAGCTACACCACAGGCAACTCAAGCAACTGGAGAAACAACTCAACCTGTCCCAGCTCTTATTCCTGCTCCCACACCAACAGAGGTTTCACCACCAACTTCAGAGTCTACAATAGTTGATACCTCAGCATCTGTACCCCCAACTCCTTCCACTGCAAAGACCACAGTCCCAGCACTTTCAGTCACTTTACCACCGGCACTCTTGGCTCTGATCCAAGACATTCATGGAGATTTTGGGCGCATTCTCAGGTGCTTTGATTGCCTTGGGAAAAAGGTAGAAAACATGTATCAATGGTTGGTCCACATCGAGGGTATTGTTGATCCCTCTCGAGCGCCAGGTCCTAGGATTATCCTTGACATTCTCGCTAACAAGGATGAGGAGTTTAATGAGGATGCATAGAGCTTACTACTTATTTCGATGGATTTTGATGTATTTTCCATTTTATTAATATCAACTTGTAAATTCTTTGAAAATGAATGAAAATATTAGTTCTTCTTTTACTATGATCTTTTATTGCTACGCGTTTCACATATACACCTTTGGTATTCATGACAAAAAAGGGGAGAGTTAAGAAATATTTTGTTAAAAATTTGCTAAAATTTAAAAATTTTGAAAATCTAAGGCAATTTTGTTATAAAATTGGTATATCATACTCAGGGGGAGTAAAAATGAATTGCCTAAGTAAGGGGAAGTAAAAACATAAAGATTAATGGAACTCTACATGACATTAATCTATAAAATGATCAAGTGAAATACCTTAAGTCTAATTGTGCTCAACTCACATTTACTTGCACTTATCATACTTGATACCTCACATCATGGGTATATGCATTTCATCACATTCATTTTCTTGCTTGTGTGTTCATTATTATTTTTCATTTGATTGAACTGATTTTGGTTTGAGAAATGTATTTTTTTGTTAAATGAATTTCAGGATCCGAAAGCTAAAGCCATTGCAAATGAAGAACACTAAGTAAAAAAGCCCAAGCTTGTGTCAAAGGGGAGAGCCAAAACAATTCATAGAAGACCTGTCTTAAGTTAGAGTTCATGAGTTCATTGTAAATATTCATTTTGTTCTCTATTTTCATGTATTTTAAGTTTCGTCATGGAATTCCCAAAGGGGGAGATTGTAAATGTAATGTATTAAAAATTCCATGAATTGTAAAATACATGTATTGTATAGACTAGAACATGAGTAGAGTCATGTTAGAGTCTAGGAGGTTCTTAAGTCCAAGCTTCATGAAGATCATCATCAAGCGCCAAAAAGACCTCAAGAAAGTAAACTGGGAGCATACGAGTCATTCCGAAGGATCTATAACTCACTCTGAGTTTTCACAAGGTAATTCAAGTAAAGTGTTGTAGTTAAGGTGGACCAAGGGTCCAAAGAGGAGTTCTAAAGGTCTTAAGACTTTCTCGGACCATGCAGGGGCGATCCGAAGCCTTCTGTAGCAGTTCTAAGGATTTAGAAGGTAATACAGGAGATTTAGATCGATCCAAACTTATTTAGATAGATCCAATATCGATCCAACAACTCTCGGGTTACAGGTTCTGAGTGTTTTTTGCACTTGAATCGATCGAAAGTTAAGGAAACACTGTATAACGGTCTAAACTTTAAAAATAGTTTCTAATCAATGGGTAAGATCTTTTGACCATTTGAGAAAGTTCTAATCCAATGGACATGAATCATTTTCATCTAATATATAAAGAGAAGAACTCAAATGAACAAGGTAATGGTCATGAACAAATATCATAACTCTCTTGCTCTTGAATTAAGAAATTAGTGAGAGATTCAACTCTTCATTCTATTGGAAATCTCTCAAAACTTAGATAGATAAAACATTACCGAAAAATGATCATTCCCTTCTTCCACCTTGTTCCAACTAAGGCAAATCTTCAAGTGGAAGAAACCAAGGGTTGTCTAAACCCTTGAGAAGAAGTGTGGGCTTGATAGTCACATTGTGCTCAAGGATGAACAACCCATCAAAATTGGTTCTCTAGCTTGAAGAGCCAACCAAGAAGCTTTGGGGAGCTATAGTCTCATCTTGCTTAAGAAGGAGAAACCCCAACTTGTGTGCAAGGCAACATCAACCTTCAATAGGTAAACATTTGCCTTAACTTTATTTAAAGTTTTTGAGACCTCTCACGCTGGAGACACCGGGAGAATTGGCACTACCACCGGAGACACCAATAGTGTGTACCCATAGCTCTTCCACAGGAAACACCGGAAGAGTAGACCTTAGACCACACCTGTCGGAGACACCGAGTGTAGTTTGTTTAGCAAGTAGATTAGGTTTTTTGTTAATTTTAGTCTTGATTGTAACATTGTTAATCTTAATAAAATTGTTTAGCTAGGTGGTGAGCTTTTGAGAGTGGATATAGGCCGTTGTACCAAACCACTATACATTGTGTGTACAAGTGTGATTGCTTGTGGTTTGCTTTTCCATTTATCATTTTCATTATCAAGCATTACACATATTAAATTAACCTCATTTGTAGGATAATTGAACATACTCATATCTGTGTGCACAATTCAATTGCAATTAAAATATCGAGACAATTTATCAATTAAGTAATAAGTGAGTTTAGGAGAATCTAAAAATATTTTTTTAAATAATCCTATTCACCCCCTCTCTAGGATCTATACATAGGAATTTCAATGAATGCCAAAACTTTTTAGAAACAAAAAGTGACTCTGAAATTAATGTGATTACCTCTGATGAAAATTTCATGTTGGAGTTAATTGATTTAATTTCGGGTCCTATTCGAAAGAGAAAACAAATAGAAAAGATCCTTGAAAGAACTAAAATTTCTACTAAAAAACCCAAACAAACTTCTGATACTTATAAAATAAGTGAATTAAAGAAATATCTTGATCAATGACAAAAATTGGTCCAATCTCTGTCTCTTCTCTCCAACAAGAAGTATAAGAAACCAAACAAGAGATTAGAAAAATCAAGAATAGACTTCAAATTCTTAAAATGACAAATTCAGTTGATCACCCTAAAAGGGATGAAGAAGCAGAATTTGAAAATCTCATGGAAGAATTCACTCCCCAGATTCTAGAAAATCCTGAATAAACATTAGGAGTCCAGAAGGACGAAGAGACCATTGAAATGATCTCTTAGATAGAAAGCCAAAAATGGTATTCTAACTTCTCTATCAAAATCAAGGGAGAATTTAAGTTAAAAACCATTGGATTAATCGACTCAGGTGCAGATCTCAACTGTGTTCGAGAAGGATTAATATCAACAAAATACTTTGAGAAAACTACTCAAAGACTTAAAACTGCAAATGCTCAGCGACTAAAAGTTGACTATAAAGTCTTAGTTGTTCATGTCTGTAATAAAAGTGACTGTCTGAAAACTACCTTCATTTTGGTTAAAAACCTTCAGCAAAATATGATTCTAGGAACTCTTTTTCTTCAAATGCTCAAACCATTATCTGTAAGTGATAAAGGAATCACTTTAAAAATTCAAGGAAAGAAAGTCATGTTCAACTTCATAAACAAACCCAAAATTTCTCTAATTGAGGAATTAAACAAAGAAATTTCCTTCAAGGAAATTTTTTTGGGTCACATCAAGCTAAGGTAAATTTCTCTCGAATCTCTACCCAATTGAAGAATCAAAAGGATAAAATCCAAAGATTCTACAAAACATTAGAACAAGAAGTTTGTTTTGACATCCCAAATGCTTTGTGGCATAGAAAAAAAATCAAGTCTCTCTCCCTTATGTGCCAAACTTCAGTGAGGATAAAAGCCCCACAAAAGCCAAACCAATCCAGATGTCTCATAGACTGATGATGGTTTGCAAAAAATAATTGATGAGCTTCTTAAAAAGAAGTTGATACAAAAAAGCTCATCCCCTTGGAGTTGTGCAGCTTTCTATGTGGAGAATGCAGCTGAATTAGAAAGAGGTGTCCCTTGTCTAGTAATCAATTACAAACCTTTAAACAAGTTCTTGCAATGGATTAGGCACCATATTCCAAATAAAACCAACCTATTAAACAGAGTTTACAATTGAAAGGTCTTCTCAAAATTTGACTTAAAGTCAAGGTTTGGCAAGTTCAAATAGTTCCAGAGGTAGGTATAAGACTGCCTTCACTGTCCCCTTTGGTCACTACGAATGGAATGTCATGCCATTTGGACTAAAAAATGTCTTATCTGAATTCCAAAAAATCATGAATGAAGTCTTCAACCCTCATATGTCCTTCACTCTGGTTTATATTGACGATGTGTTAATATTCTCTAAAGATGTTAACTAACATTGGAAGCATTTAGAAGCCTTCTTCAAAGCCATAAAATTTAATGGCTTAGTGATTTCTCAAAGGAAGATAAAACTTTTTTAAACATCTGTTCAATTCCTAAGATTTTAAATAAATCAAGGAACAATCACACCCATAAGAAGGGTAGTTCTCTTCGGGGAAAAATTTTCCAACAAAATAACTAATAAAACTTAGTTGCAACGATTCTTAGGTTGTCTTAACTACATAGGAGATTTCTATCAAAATCTTGCTAAAGATAGAGACCTCTTAACACAAAAACTCAAAAAGAATCCTACGACATGGACTAATAGTCACACAGAAGCCGTAAAAAGAATCAAAAGAAAAATCAAACATTTCCCTTACTTAAATCTAGCAGATCTAGCTCTGTTTAAAATTGTTGAAACAGACGCTTCAGACAAAGATTATGGTGGCATCCTAAAACAGGTAAAAAAACTCTAAAGAAGAGTTAGTGTGCTTTACCTTGAAACATTGGAATCCCACACAGGTAAAATATTCAACCATTAAAAAAGAAATTATTGTCATTGTTTCATGCATAAATAAATTTCAATCTAATTTAATTAATCAGAAATTCTTGTTAACAATAGACTGTCATTCTGTCAAAAGTGTCCTTGAAAATGATGTAAAAAATCTTGCTTCCAAGCAGATTTTTGCAAGATGGCAAGCTATACTTGCAATTTATGATTTTAAGATTGAATTTATTAAAGGAGAATTAAATTCACTTTTTGACTTTCTTTCTCGTGAGTTTTTGTAGGAAATTTCTAGCCATGTCTCAAAGGCATAATTACAATTAGAGTAGTCATCCTAAAAAGAGGCTAGTGATTGAAGACAATGACTCAAAGTCATACAAAACAATTTTACCTGATGGTTCAATGGTAGATTCATCACCATGCAGAAAAAAATATACTATTCAAGTTTTTCCTTTAGAGCAATCTGACCTACAATTGGGTCTTTATGATGTTATTCGAAAATTTCTCCCTCAAGGGGAACATCTCATTCCCCCGGCTCCTGATCACCATAGGGAATATTATGAACAAATTTTAAAAGATTTTGGAAGTGCTCTATTCACTCACAGACTCAATAATAAAAATTCTGAGTATGCATTTTCTCAAATAAAAATTCTGAAATTGATCTCCACTAGAGATTGGGAAAGAGAAAATTTCTTTCTACATAAGCCTAAAAAGCTTCAAAGGCTAACAGCCAGGTCACTCTAGTACAATTACTTTGACTATATTCGGGCATGAGAGCAAGTGTTATTTTTTCAAAATAAAAAATTATCTCACTCTTGGTATCTCTTTTGACAATACTTTTTCTTCGGCCTTCCCAGCTTAGTTTCACAACTGGTGGGACATATTCAAATGTACATAGGCTATTTTTCATTCTCCTCTAGCTACGCTTCATTCAGAATACCAAGCCAAAATAAATTCCATTGATAAACCTCTTATAACAGCATTCATGATGGCGACTCATAGTCTCCCGTGGATCATAAAATGGGAATATAAAGTAGGTTATCTCTTCTCCTCCTTGTCTAGAAATATAGATCTACCAAAAATGATGGGATAAAAAGCCGCTTAAGCATGTTATTGATGCTTAAGTCATTGTCCCTTCCTCTTGCCAATCTCCCACAAATTCAAGGACTAAAAGTCCATTTAGTCAACAATCTCCTCATCAAGCATCCTCTTCTTCTAAAGGACAGTCTTCTTCTTTAAAGGGAAAATGTCCTGCTAATTCCAAGCCTCCAACTTTTGCTCAACAATTAAAAGCTGATATTCTCTCTCGAGAACCTACCTACATCAATAAGGTTCTCCAAAAGGTCCTCCAAGAATTAAATTCCTCTGCTCCCCCTTAGAACCAGCCTTCAATTTTTCATTCCTCTTCTCTTCTTGGCTTCATTTCTTTGGAAAATGATAATGTCGACTTCTTCACTTCGGCTGGATCTAATGATGAAGTATTGCCCACTCTTCTCTCTCCAGCTTCCGTCGGGTCAATGCTTCAGGCCGCGACTCCATTCTCTACCCTCTCTTCCCCAACACCTCCCCTTCCATTCTTGGATATAAATTTATTTTTTTCTCCTGCTCATATGTGTGTCTGTTCAAGCATAGGATTTTATCATACAATCTGGGCCCAACAAGAAATATCATGGCGGGATGGGCGATTGAATCGGATGTCGTTATGGTGTTTAATGGTAAGGATCTCGAATTTCAGATCAGAGTGGTAACAGACCAAGGTTTGATGACAGACCTTAAATCTTGCTTTGCAGGCTTTCTTTTGCTTTTCTTAGATGTTAGATCGAACCTGTGGTGAGTTTTAAGTTTAGTCGTTTCATATTTTTTAGGCTCAATTGGAATCATTGCTTCGATTTTCCATCATTCATGGCCATTTGCGTCGATTTTTGTGACTGAAAAAAATTAAGCATACTTTTGTATTTGTGGCTTCCAAAATAATGTGGTTGTGATATCTGTGGAAGAATGTATAATCTTGTTTTGCGATTTTGGTTTTGCGTTTTTGATTTAGGAGCGAGTTTTGGGTTGGTGGGCAAGATAGCACTTACACCTATGACCAGATGCAGAGCCTTCAATGGGATTCCATTGCCAGCCCACATCCAATATTACACGCAAACAGCCACTCAAGGTGGATTCCTCATCACTGAGGGCACTACTCCTACCCCGCCGGGTAATTTCAATAATTTTATTCAAGAATTTTTATAGCTTCAAAAGCTTCTCTTGATCAAAATTGAACTTCTAAGAGCCCACTTTTTTTTGGCTCAAAATTCAAGCCTAAAATGAAAAAAAATTATGAATTTAAAAATCATTGTTGTTTTTTATTTGTTAATGGTCTGGGTTATTTGGGTGAGATGAAACCCAAGTTCCCTGCTTTACACCGCTATTGTTTCCCTGCTTAGACACTCTTATGACCTCATTTATTTTTTTGGCTATTTGATCCAGGCCTCCTTGACCCTGAACATTGAGGATCTTCAATATCAAGACAATAAATTGGTTGCTTAAAGAAATGGAAAACTATTTGTATAAGTCTTTCATGAATGAATATCTGTTCTTATAAAGAGAATGAAAATTTTGTTATTTCTAAGAGTACACCATGAAGTGCGTCTAGGAGGACATCGAAATAATTCAAATTATGTTATCTTTTTTCCTCTTCTTTTGCCTCCAGACAACATAAGGATATCATGAGAGAGGTTTTCGGGACCCATGAAGCAATTCAATAATTATTTGATTGTGATTCAGTCTACGTTTAAATCAGTGAACTGATGCAAGAAGAAAGAACAGACTAGTGATATGATCTAGTTGAGGTGATTCAGCACATGCCCCAAAAAAGTGTAAATCAATTTTCGGTGCTGATGCAAGCACTATCAAATCCCTGCACACACGTTGTGCACGGATAGAAACCAAGCCGACACATTAGTGAACCGTGAAAATCTCTCCGAACTCTTTGATATGTTGATTTAGTTTGGGGCCAACAAAGCTGTACAAGTGATAGAAATAAGCCCATCTCACTCGAGCTATCAGCAACTGTTTTTGGGTATATGCAACCCCGTCCAGTGTTATGGACAATTTCTTTTTTTTTGTTTGAGTTTTTATATTAATAAATAAAAACTTCCTTTTCATCCTCCCTTAAATCTATACTTCCACCTCTAAAGTCATTCCATTTTTTTCCCTTTTTATCTCTCCTCTTTCCCATTTTCCCACACCCTATTTTTTCGCTTATACGTTTTTCTCCAATTCTTTTCCCCTTCCTTTTTATCTTTTCCATACCGGTGTGAGCACGGGTTTTTTCGCTTGTGTTCTATGACGACAAAGTGCTGAGCACGCCCCCTTTTCTTTACAGCACGTGGTTTTTCCCTTTTTTTTTTTTTTTCTTCAAAAATTTCATTATTTTTATTTAAGCTGAAATCTTTTATTATTTTCAAATATATCGAGACGTGTGCCACTGTCACCACTGAAACTTTTCATACTTAAGGCAGTCCGGTAATTGTTAATTTCGTATCTTCTTCTCCAACTTTTCTTCTCCTCTGACTTATTTCTTCTACACTCTACATGTTCTTCTAGTCTCTCTTTCTTTATCTCAGTCTCTCTTGCTTTACTTGGTGGTCAGTTATTGTTCAGATAAGCGTCTTCTCTCGCTTTCGTCTTTTCGGTAATCAGCTTGGTTGCAAGTAGAATGTAAGAAAGGGAAGTCGAGTTTGGAAAAAACCGTTCAGTTTTCCATGTCTTGCAAAAATAGGAGTTGTTTGGTTGTTTTAGAAAAGTGGTTACAAAAGCTTCACTTTATCTGTTGCATTTTCCTACACGATACTTCTACCCCACAACAAAATCCAAATTGTTCAGATTTTGTTGATGGAAATTTGGAAAAGGGTAAATTGCTGTTGAATTGAAGAAAGTTTGTTCATCCATAGTGTTCGTCTTCTTCAGAACCCGATCATCCTCGTCTTCACTCAAGCTTGGTTTCATCTTCAACCCCAAAAGGTAAGTCTGTTCTCTCTTCTCTCTCTTCTTTAATCAGTGACTTGATGAGCCGATGATGCTGCTTTATCTCCATTCGTGTTTGCTATATCATACTTGTTGGAAGGTGTCTTGAAGTCTCATGATGCTTCAGCCGTGCACAAGACCAAGTCACCAAGAAACGTCACTTTATAAAGTTTTGTTTATTTGGATCTCTTAAAACCCTTAACGTATTAGGATTTCTTGGATGTGTGTGTCACCTATAAAATGTAGTGTTTATGAGTTTTAAGGTTACGAAAGATTGCAGCTGTGGGAAGAAAGACTTTGGTGAGAAGCAAGAACGTATTTGGTGTTGGGAGTTCCTGTTATGCATATTGTACTCTTCTTTATTCTCCATATTAGTGAAGTTATTGATCATCTTTATCCATGGATGTAGGCACGTTTGTCGAACCATGTTAAATATTGTCTCTTGTGTGATTGTTTTATCGTTTATTGTTTTTTTCGAATTGTTTTATACATTGCATACTTGAATCCGATTTATATTTCGTTCCACTATGCTGTTCTGGCACAACAAATTGGTATCAGAGCTGAAGGTTAGAGTTGTAGATTGAGAATTCTTTTGGGGATTTTGCGATGACGGCTACAAGGTTTGAAGTTCAACGGAAAGAATGGTTTTGGCTGCTCGAAAACACCGTTTTAGGTGGAGTAGTTTTATCTTTCGCACTATATTCAGATATACTCTGTACACAGTCATTGCATAAGGTAATGGGTCACATTTGTGTAAGAGGTTTAGCAAATTTAAGCAAGTGGGGTAGTTTGCTCTATAGTGAGAAGTTTGGGTTTTGTAAGCGTTGTGCTCATGGAAAGCAACACAGAAGTGTTACTTTTGGTGGAGATGATAATCAAGGAGCTTCGTTCAGTTTAGTTTGGTGGAATTCAAGCCAAGGTGAAGATTTGTTGGAAGGTGTCTTGAAGTCTCACAATGCTTCAGTCGTGCGTAAGACCAAGTCACCCAGAAACGTCACTTTAGAAAGTTTTGCTTATTTGGGTCTCTTAAAACCCTTAACGTATTAGGGTTTCTTGGATGTGTGTGTCACCTACACAATGTAGTGTGTATGGGTTTTAGGGTTGCAGAAGATTGAGGCTGTGGGAAGAGAGACTTTGGTGAGAGGTAAGAACGTATTTGGTGTTGGGAGTTCATGTTATGCATATTGTACTCTTCTTTATTCTTCATATTAGTGAAGTTATTGATCATCTTCGCCCGTGGATATAGGCAGGTTTACCGAACCAAGTTAAGTATTGTATCTTATGCAATTGTTCTTTGTCGTTTATTGTTTTCTCGTATTGTTTCGTGCATTGCATACTTGAATTCGATCCATATTTCGTTCTGTTGTGCTATTGCATACTCGAACCTTGTAGCCGCCATCGCAAAATCCCCAAAAGAATCCTCAATGTACAGCTCTAACCTTCAGCTCTGATACCAGCTTGTTGTGCCAGAACAACACAGCAGAACAAGCAACAGATCGAATTCATAATCAAAAAGCTTCATTCAGTTTGGTTTAGTGGAATTCAAGCCAAGATGGAGATTTGTTGGAAGGTGTCTTGAAGTCTCACAATGATTTCAGTCGTGCGTAACTTATTACCAAGGAAGCTGTAATCCCTATTTTTTAGAAGTTTGGTTTATTTGGGATTCTTAAACCACTTTAGAAATTAGGGTTTATCTAGGTCTCTATATATAAGAGACGTTTGGGTTTTTAGAGGTTGTGGAAGATTGCAGCTATGGGAAGAAAGATTTTTGTGAGAGGCAAGAGCGTATTTGGTGTTGGGAGTTCCTGTTGTGAGTATTGTACTCTTCTTTATTCTCCATATTAGTGAAGTTATTGATCATCTTCACCCATGGATGTAGACAGGTTTGTTGAACCACGTTAAATATTGTCTCTTGTGTGATTATTCTTTGTCATTTATTGTTTTCTCGTTTTGTTTCCATGCATTGCATACTTGAATCTGATCCATTGCTTGTTCCGTTGTGCTGTTCTGGCACAACAATACTTCTCATCAGATTAACGAGATCCTCATTGGAGGCGATCGACACCAAAGCATCTAGATCTTTGGTAGCCAACTGGCATCTCAAACTCATAGAGGATCCACATAACACTTTGACAGAACACCGCCTCTTACGCCCTCCACATTCTGGCAGTATCTTACACTCTCGACATTCTTGCTCCCTCCACGTTTTTACGCCCTCGACGTTATGGAAATATGTTTTTTTTTCTTCTTTGAATGGATTTCAGTCATTTAAGGTATATCTCTTTTCTCGGCCTCTCTCTTCTTTATCTCTCCATCTATACCCTCTCTACGTTTTGGTAGTATGCTTACGTTCCTCCTCCCCCCCCCCATGCACCTCCCCTTTTGTGAATGGATTTGAGGCATTTAAGGTATGATTTCTATTGTCCATCTCTCTCTGCTATGCTCTCCATGTTCTGGCTAGCAATCGACAATCCCATACGTCATCTACCTCTATACCTCTCTCTTCTCTGTAAGAAAGCCCTTTGTCTTCTCTCAAGAAACCCTCTCTTCTCTACAATTTTCCCTTGCTCCTTTCTTCTGAAAACCCAACGACTGCCACTCACGAGTGACAACAATGATGACGAATGCAATTTTCGCTTGCAGTCGGGCTACAGTAACCCTCAACCCCCTTTGTCTTCCTCTCTTCCAACTGCCACCCCTTTGTCTTCCTCTCTTCCTAAGTTTTGTAAACTTGGTAGGACCTCTTCCTTTTTTATCAAATATTTCTGGATTTATCACTAATTTTTTTAGGTGGGTGTGAATCTACTTAAGTTGCAAAATCCACTTCATGTACCGTTGAACCCCGGCGATGTGGATTGTATAGCATTGGTACAGGAATGATCCCCCAATGTAGAACTCCCCACTTGGATTTCCACAAACCTCTATGGATATGTTTGATCAGCCAATAATCGACCATATCCATATACTAAGGATGCCCTCTATCATTCTCATCTTTTACCAAGAATCCTTCCCATTTATGGTAAGAGGATCATGATAAACTAGGCAGTAACCTAACGATAGATCTTGTGGTTTATGAAACGAATAGGGTTTTTGGTTGGGGTAAAAGACAAAATGGAGTTATTGTTTTCTTATTCTCTTTCATTCTCTCCTCATTGTAGCATTCTATAACTGTTGAGTGCTTTTTTTATAATTTAAATAAATGTTATTTGGATTCTTGACGGCTAAGGCATTTCTCCCCTTTTGTTCAGGGTTAAATAAATCCTAGGTTTCACGTTTCCTTTTAAGAGGAATTCACTGTTATACCCATTGCAACAATAACTCTACTCAATTGAAGTATTAGAGTATGAGATAGGGGTTTTCTCTATTTCTGTAAGGTGTAGGTGCAAAGGGAAGTTGGAGGAGTGGGTTTTTGTGGGGGTGTATGGCCCTAATCTTAGGTTGGAAATTAGTGACTTTCTGCAAGAATTGTATGATATTAAGGCGCTTTGGGATCTTCCCTGGTGTATTGGGGGAGATTTCAATCTTATTAGGTTTGCCTAGGAGAAAAATGGTGGGATCGAGGCAAGCAGAGCTGTGGGTATGGCCAAATTTGTGGATTTGATTGATGGGCCCGTCAAAGGTGCTAAATTTACGTGGTCTAGTTTTTAGCATAATGCTATTATGTGTAGGCTGAATTGCTTTCTTTTTTGTGGGGATTGGGAAAGCCTTTTTCCAAACCGAGTGCAATCAGTGCTATCTAGAACGACATTTGATCACTTCCCTATTTGTTTGGGGATGTGTAGACGCATTGGGGGTCCCCGTCCCTTTAAATTTGAGGAGATGTGGTTCCTTGAATCGGATTTTATGGAGGTGGTTTCCAATGAGTGGAATCGTGTGATATATCCTGGAAACCTGAGTAGGAAATTTGCCCTTAAGTTGAAAGTGTTGAAAGTTAGACCAAAGGGTTGGAACAAGCATTCAGAGTTATCTTTAAAAGGTTTTATTGAGGAGTGCAAGAAAGGGATCGAGGTCATAGACCATTTAGAAGAAGAGTGTCCTCTATCCTGTCAGGAGTGTAACGAGAGGGAGAGTCTTAAATTGGATTTTATGAGGTCAACTTTGAAAGAGGAGGTTGTTTAGCGTCAGAGATCTTGGGTTAAGGGCTAAAGAAAGGGGATAAAAACACAAAAAAAAATTTCATAAAGTGGCTTTATACCATAAGATTTCCAATGATTTGCATAGTCTAATGATTAATGGGAGGTGGTTGTAGGATCAGGCGGAGATTAGGAAAGAGGTAGAGGATTATTACATAAATCCCTATAGGGAGGATCAGTTTGTGAAACCCGGTCTTAATGGGATGGAGTTTGTTAGTATAGCAGGGAGTGGTAGGGTTATGCTCGAGAGGTGGTTTTCTAAGAAGGAGGTGTGGAACGTGATCTCTAGGATGAAGGGAGATAAAGCCCCTGGGCCAGATGGGATTTCTATTTCCTTCTTTCAAAAGTGTTGGGATATTATCAAATTGGACTTGTTGGAGGTGATGGAGGAATTTTATTATTCAAAGGAATTTTATGACCATTTAAATGATACTTTTATTGTGTTAATTCCAAAATGTTCTGATGTAAAGGATCTTAAGGATTATAGGCTATTAGCTTTCTCAGTAGTGTGTATAAGATTATCTCAAAGGTGTTGGCCTCAAGGTTAAAATTGGTTATGAAGGGGATTATTGCTCAGCCTCAATGTGCCTTTGTAGAAGGGAGACAAATCTTGGATAGTATCCTCATTACTAACGAATGCATTGAAGATAGGAAGTTGTCAGACAGAAATGGCTTATTGTGTAAATTGGACATGGAGAAAGCATACGATCATGTTACTTAGGATTTCCTGGACTATATTTTATCCAGAATGGGATTTGGGGTGAAATGGAGGAGTTGGATATTCTATTGTATTAGATCGGTTAATTTTTCAGTGCTTTTTAATGGTTGTCCAACTGGGTATTTTAGGAGTTCTAGGGGATTGAGACAAGGAGACCCCTTGTCCCCCCTTCTTTTCATTATGGTGTCGGAGGTTTTGAGTAAAATGATCAGAAGAGCTGAGGATGGGTATCTCCTAGGTTTTGTGGTGGGGAGGGGGGGTTGTAGAATCTCTCATTTGTAGTTTGCCGATAATACTATGATATTCTGTGATGCTAGCGAGTCTCATGTTGGTATTTTGCGGTTCATCTTGTGTTGGTTTGAGGCTGTTTCAGGGCTGAAGATAAATCTAGGCAAAAGTGAATTATTCATGGTCGGGATAGTTCCGAACATTGAGAGTTTGGCGTGGATTCTAGGGTGTAAAATTGGGGTGTTGCCTACTCGGTATCTTGGTATGTCTTTGAGGGCCAGCTTTAAGTCTAAAGGGGTTTGGAATTCAGTTATTGATAGGATTTCCTTGAGATTGGGTTCTTGGAAATCTTCTCTTTTGTCTAAAAGGGGAAGACTTACTCTTTTGAAAGCCACCTTGGCTCCATCTCGAACTATTACTTTTTGCTCATTACTATCCCTGACTCTATCGTTAGGATTATTGAGGCCAAGTTTCGTAACGTTCTTTGGAATGATGGGGGGGATCATCATAGTTACCATCTGGTGGATTAGAATTCAATTTGTAGGCCTCTGAGTTGTGGCGGTCTTAGGG
>JAOXJP010250928.1:0-22007 GCA_025762735.1 Platanus orientalis
GTTCAAACTTGTAGGTTCGGGTAGGCCCCCCCTGCACAGACGTGAAGGTCTAAATAGGAAGGACCTTGCACGTTCATGCAGGGCCCTTCCTATTCAGACCTACAAATCCGAACGGCCAAAAAAAATAGGGGAAGAGGGAGAGAGAGAGAGAGAGAGAGAGAGAGAGGAAGAGGGAGAGAGAGAGAAGAGAGGAAGAGAGAGAGGGGGTGCGGGAGAGAGAGAGAAGGAGGTGCCGGAGATAGGAGGAGGGGTGGGTTGCCGCCAGAGATGAGAGGGATTGGGTTGCCACCGAAGAGGAGAGGGGAAGGGGTGGGATGTCGGAGTTAGAGATAAGAGGGGCGGGGGTGTGGGTGTGGGGAGAAAAGAGGGGAAGGTATTTTAGGTAGGGGAGGGATATAAAGAAAAAAACAAGAAAAAGTGGGTGTGGTGAGACGTTTTAGGGGTGCCATTAGCCACACCCTACAATGGTGGTCATATGAGGCTTTGCTTGGACCTGTTATGGACCTCTTAGCATTAACATTAATATTAAACTTGTCCTCATTAGGCAGAGGAGGTTGCATTGGACCGTTTTTTCTAGTGGATTGATAGGAGCAATAGAAGGCCTATAGACTTGGTTGTAGTCCTTTTTCAAAGTATTTAGAACCATGGTTTTAAAGATTGGCCAATCCCTTTATTGTTTTGCATTGCATCGAGATCGGCCAATCAAATCAGCCCTATTCCAAAAGGACTAGAACCTGATCCCGATTTTTTAATCCATATTTAAAACCTTTGGTTTTAATAATCTTAATGTGCAAAAGCTGCAATTTTAATTGTAAATATCTCAATAAATATCACATTCGTAGATGATTTGGGGCTGTGGGGAGAGTTTTTTTGCATTAAATTTAATAATAATCATGATTTACCTTGTGTTGGGAGAGACCCGTATACACAAAGTCAACAAATAGAAAGCAGTCCCTCAATAATCACAACTCTTTGTAGAATCACATAACCAAAATGAAGATATTGATATGAATAAGAAACAAAATCTGAAAAGAAAAAAAATGACACATGATAAAACAATCTTAGACATTATGAGAGAAAGACGAGTGACAACTTGTTATGGTCATGCAAAAAGATTACCATATACTACATCATAGGAAACAAATGATTTGGCATAAGTTGAAAAGGAAAAGAAAAGAGAACCTATATATATATATATATATATATAGCTCAACAGCAAAAATAGGATTTTTGTACCTTCTTAATCATAAATAAGATTATAGAATTAATTTTAAATTTTTTTTTTTTGGTAAGAGGAATTCATCAAGAAAACAAAATGCTCATCAAGCAAGAACCAGGCGTAGCCTGGGTCTACCCAAGAGACATTTACAAATGACCTAACTAGACTATGAGCATGAGAGTTCATAGATCGACTAACGTGCTTAATTATAATTGCCAAAATGAAACTTGGTTTCCAAAATGTCAACCACAATGGATTGAATCCTCCACGAATAGTTGACGGTGCCCTCATTAGAAGCCTAAAGTGAGTCACTTTCCAAAACAAGATCCTGGATCATAAACTTTTGGGCCAATTGAAGCCCATACAGAATAACATACATCTCCACATACAATGTTTCATCGTGAGCAAGCTTCAAAGCACTCGCATGCTGGACTTAACCATCATCATGCAAAAGAACCGCACCGACCGCCATCACATTAGAATCATTTGAGAATGCCAATCCACCTGAATATGTTTCCATCCTTACATGTCTACAGCACTTTGGACTGTATCGGGAGATGCACCCGTTGTGGCCTCACGGCCAGGGAGGGAGGTTGCTAGAACCTCCTTTAGGGACTTGCGAAACAAAGCAATAATACAGTCATAGTTAATGGGATCATTATTGAAAATGACTGTATTCCATTGTTTCCAAATATTCCAAGCCAACATGCATATGGACATTAGTTTAGCTTTCTTTTCCTTCTTCGACAGATGGTGGCCATGAACCCAGGATTAGAACCAATCAGTAAAACCATCCTCCTTGGCCAAGTTCACCACCGAATTAAATCCTTCTTATTGCCATATGTACCTAGAATGCTTGCACATCAGGAGGTAGTGCTTAATTGTTTATGGAAATTCATTGCAAAGGCGACAGGTGGGGGAGATATGAGGGATCCTCCTATGAAGGTTTGAGTTTGTGGGAAGAGCATTGGTACATGCTCTCCAAATGAGCTGCCTAACTTTGGGGGGATGGGAAGGTGCCATATATACTTCCAAGGACCGTCTTCCCTCTACTAATTTTGATCATTACTGACATAATCCCCATTAGAAACCGCTAAACCATAAGCAGACTTTATAGATAAATTCCCTTTATATCAGGGGCCCATATCCTCACATCTTCCAACAAGTGCCTAGATAATCAAATGTTTTGGATTTCTTGCTTTTCATGGTCCAATATGGCTGATGCTATAGGGCTTAATTCTCATTCTATCAATTGAAAATTGATGAGCTCATTCACCCTTTCCACATTATAGTTCAACAACATATTAGAATTTAATTTCTTATGAGGAAGGTTTGGGATCCATAGGTTTGTCCATATGTTTATTTCATTCCCTTGACCCACCACCTTATAAATGCCTTTAGACAAGAGTTGTCTCCCTTTTATAATACTTTGCTAGCCCCATGAGGACCCCTTATGATCTTTTGCTTCAAAAAAGGAGCAATTTGGAAAGTAAATTGATTTTGCAAGTCTTGCCTATAGACAGTGGGGGTTTCAGAGGAGACGCCAGCCTTGTTTAGTTAGACTAGCAACATTTGCCAAATGAAAGTCTCTAAAACCTAATCCGCTTACCCCTCTAGTTTTCCTCATTGTTTGCCAGCTGGACCAGTGCACTTTTCTCTCAAAAGTCTTCTTATTCCACCAGAAATCCCTCTGTAGCTTGTCAATTTAGTTGCAAATGGATTTCAGAAGGAGAAAAAAAGACATAATATAGTTTGGGATTGCAGTTATCACTGCTTTAAGAAGGGTTTCCTTACCTACTAGAGACAAAGTCTAAGCCCTCCAATTTTGGATGCTCTCTGAAGCTCTTTCTTCTAGAAATATGGAAAGATCCTTCTTCAATTGGCCTATTATAGAGGGAAGACCTAAGTATTTTGAATGAGCAGGAACTAGCTTGATTCCCAAAATGGATATGGCTGCCTGCTTTGACAACTCCAAAGATTTATGATAAAAGGAAATTTCTGACTTCTCTAAGTTAGCTATCTAGCCCGAGGCTTGCTAGTATAAATCAAGAGAGCTTTTAATGATGTTGGCTTGATGCACCTCTGTCTTACTAAATATTAGAAGGTCATCAATAAAAAATAAGTGGAATATAGCCAGACTTCTTTGACGAATTTTTACTCCCTTAAGGTGACTTTGGTGTTCATGATGAACCAGGAGACTTAAGAGACCCTTTGAATAGATTATAAACAAATAGGGAGAAAGTGGGTCCACTTGTCTTAGACCTCTTTTAAGGGAAAAAGGACATGAAGGGGAACCATTGATGAGGATATTAAAGAAGACCGAATGAAGACACGATTTAATCCAATATTGTCATTTGGAGCTAAAGCCCATCTCAGTCATTACCGCCAACAAGTAATCCTAATTTATTCTATCATACGCTTTACTCATGTCAATTTTCACCGCCATCAATTCCTTTGTGGTAGAATTCCTCCCCAGGTGGTGGAAAATCTCATGAGCTATAAGAATATTATCAAATGTTAAAAATTATTATTTGTTAACTTTTTTTTTTTGGTAAAGATTTGTTAACCATTCACTCCACATGAATTCATGAATATTATAAACTATTAATATAATAAATCAATACCTCACTTAATAGTCCAAATGTCTTATCTCCTATTGATTTTCACATGCTCTCTTCTCAAATCTTCAAGATTCAGTTGTAAAGAAACTGATATGCTCAAGGGGTATGAATCTCTATTTTTCCTCATTTGTTATACATTAAAAAAATAGTTTTCATATATATATATATATATATATGTATATATATATATATATATATTTCATACTTTGAATTATGAATCCATATTCCTTTTATGGATTTGGCAATCTAAGTAGCAAGGTGCATGGTGGCATGGGATCTCCTTGAATCCTATTATCTAGTTGTATGAGTTCCCAATTTGAATATAAATTGTACATAAAACTTTTTACAACTTCCATTCTTCTTAGTTTCCTATGTTAATTAAAGGATTTTTTCCAAATCGGTTCAAACTTTTGGAAAATTTGCCAAATATGGAGGTAAAACAAAATGATACCCAAATAAGGTTTTAAAGGGTAAAACTGTAAAAAAGAGAATAGTTATTAGTTACTAGTTCTTTTTGTTCCTTTTATACCCTTGCTCTCTTCTATGTTTCCCTATCGTTCTCATTCTCTACCTAATGCTTATTTGAAATAATTTGATTAGAGCTTAGAATTGTAGATTTGAAGTGTCAAACACTGAGTATATACAAGTTTGAAAATTTCAACGCCATATATCTCAACACAGGTGTTGGCACGTGGAAATTTGTGTAATTAAAAAATTATCCCTATCGTGAATGATAAATAGGTCATTGCAAAATAATGTCAAAATCAAGGATCCATGAAAGAAAGCCAGCTCGCGATTGATGAACAATACCTTGCAAAGGACACATAGCTCACAAAAGGATATTAGCAAAGCTTCACATAAAATGATAGCATAGTGAAGAGACCTCTTCATGATGGATGAACAATGTTTTGCGAAGGCATGTGTATCATGATGAACAATCCTAAAATCCTAAAATTGTTATTTTAAGAGGCACAAATCCCTTGAAATCACGATGAATGTGGTTTTATACTCTAAAGATACCTAGAAACCTAATGGAAAGAGTCCAACTCAAATGGAAAGAGTCCAACTCATACAAGACTTCCCAATTTGTAAACATCTTAAAAGATGTGTAAGAGATATGTCAAATAAGAAATCTACTTCAAATAAACTTTATCACATCTGTAAAATCCCACATATCAAGGGATTAGATAGAGATGAATGTGGATTTTCACACGGCTAGGAAGTTACATTAGTAGGCAAGTCTCTACAATAACCAATCAAGCATTGTCATGTCATCACGTGCAAGCTAGAAACAAGGAAACAAACTGTATATATCTATATAAACCCTACATTTCACACTTTCAAAAAGTATTAAGCATATATTACTCTCTGCTCACGGTTTGACAATACTCCAAACATCCAGAGCACTCTCTTAACTCGCTCTCACGGTTTGATCATCTTCCTCAAAGCTACCATTTCAAGTCTATGCCAATCATCTCTAGCTGTAAGCAAGTCCATTAAACCTCTATGAAGCCCTATGGAGAATACATACGCTCATGGATTTGAAGTCGATGCTAAGGCTAGGTAAGATTGAGAGAATTGTAAAGAGAATAGAAGAGAAGAGAAGAGGACATCATACGTTATTGTATCTTACATCATATATATCAATAAAACTTCATATTTATTTTCATGCATTCTTGTTTTACAAGTAGAGTAACAATTAGGAAATCAGAGGTTTGTCTATTAGATGGTAGTAATTAACAAGTCTCTTTCGAAAATTGGAGTGATAGTCCCCACATATAAAAAATAATAAATCAACCCTTTAAAGGTTAAGTACTTTGATACACTTCGAGTTTCAAAGCTTCATTTGAAACAATGAAATTTGGTGTTACAACAGGTACATCCATTAAGCTATGCCAACGTAGATTTCAAGGAAGTTGTGCAAGAAGCACATTGCCATATTTTCTTAATGTTGAAGAACAAACACATTAAGATCATTTGTTCTGATCCACTCCATTTCCTAGCCACGAGATTTCAAATCCTTTGATTCCGAACAACAAAAAACAAAACAAAAATGAAATAAAGTTAAAATTCTATTCTTGAAATTCCAAATTTATGAGTTTTTCTTTTATAGGTAATTTTGAACCTTAAAACCTTTAAAAAAAATAAAGTTTCGGTCATATTTCCTTTGATATACCCAAAGAAATCTGCAAATAACTCGTGTTGGTGAGCACGTTTTTGAGGCTACGATATAAAGATGTTTGAAAAGGTTAATGTCTTTTGAAATTTACAAAATAGAAAACCAAGGATTCCAAAATCATATCAGGCTAGGGTTCCTTTTCTTTTTAAAGAGCAAAAGTTAGGGTTCATTCAAAAAATGGAAGGTTAGCAGGCCATTGCTTGGAGAAGAACTAGAAATTGATACCGTTAGAGTAGTAGATAAAATTTTGTCTTAGATCAATAAAAAGTTGAAGGAATCAAAATACTCAAAACACAATATTTATTGTAGTAGATGAATGATGAGAAGGTGCTGAAACTAACCACTAAAATCATATAAAAATGAGTTAAAATAAGGGAAGTTCGTTCATCTATGTTTTCTTCCTTGTTCCACTTCGAAGGCAACGAATTGCTCTCTTCCTCGTTTAAAGGTAACGACACGCTTTTGTTCCTAGTCTTTGATTTCCTATAATGAATGAGGGGTAAAATAGTAATTGTATTATAAAAATTTGATTTGACTTAAACTTAGTTAGAGTCACTTGATTAAAGAGTTGGGCAATTTGCATAAACAAAACAAGCACAAAATATAAGACAAGATAAAAAAAACAAATACCACATAATGACACAATATTTAAAGTGGTTCGACATTGCGGGCCTACGTTCACTATCAAACCAATCCACCCCTGAGTTTACTAATTTTTATTAATAGTTATCACTAACTATTATAGATAAATTAAACCTGAAATTCATTTATAAGATCCAGAGAATCCACTCTATTGTAAGTATGCTCATAGTGACTCTGATGGGCGCATTTTGTCAAGTGGCCCCAATGGACTAATTGCACTTGCTTCCAGCAAGTGTTACAAGAATCCACCTCTAGTAACTCCAACAAAGGCTGTGAACTTTGATAGAGGTTGTCAAAGATGTTGAACTTCCTCCTTGATCTGAATTGCCCCTTTGTAGGGTAATTTGACTATAAGTCCCACCCTTTAGCTTCTAATTAATGTAACTACAGATTTAAGAAGCTAACAATAATATTGGTTAGTATTTTACTATTAGCAAACCCTCAAGGTCAAAGATTCATAAGGATATTACTCAGTTGAGTTTCAGTAGCTCAAACTCAACCCTTGAATGAAAAATCAACATTTTGTTTTTCAAAACGTTCTCAAGCGCTTAACCTTAATTTTTTAATGTTCGAACTCCCAATTTTATGAAAAATTTAACTATGTATATTAATTTGACAATTGGAATTTATTAGAGTCCAAATTTAACTTTCTTAAGGTCATTATCTGGTCCACCCTTGGTGAGAGACCCACTCAACATGGTTTGGATCAACCTAAAC
This sequence comes from Platanus orientalis, assembly GCA_025762735.1. Taxonomy (NCBI): domain Eukaryota; kingdom Viridiplantae; phylum Streptophyta; class Magnoliopsida; order Proteales; family Platanaceae; genus Platanus; species Platanus orientalis. Next base: position 7,379 of record JAOXJP010250928.1, read on the forward strand.
CATCTTATAGTCAATTTATGGTCCAAACCCAAACCCCCACTTATCAAACCATTACCAATTTACCATTACAAATGTGGTTTGGCTTATTGAGGCTGCATGTTTGAAACTTGATGTATTTTTCAATGTGGTTTAACTCCCTTGGTGCTTGTGGTATTTCCAGCTTTAAGTTTTTCTTGAAGCTTCGACCAGTTTTGTCCTAGATTTACATAAATTTACAATTTAGATACTCGGTCCAAAACAATGATCACACACATTATATGTTCTTAAAATACATATAAAAAACCTAACAGAAGCAAGCATTTTCAACATCAAAACCGTTGAGTCCAATTTAAAAGTTCAATATGATTTTGTTGAATATCTGAGTCTATCATTAAATTGAAACATTCAAGTGCCAAGTCTTGCCTTAGTCAAGCTTGTCTAGCTAGTTATGTGTGGGTTTTATGAACGTTGTATGATTTTAGTGACTTTTATTAATATCAACTATATTTGTAGGGCACATGTAGTGCATATGCATGAGTCGAATACACCATTAATGGGTCTCACAATATTACTCATGTCGAAAACCACTCTAATTAGATTCTACGACCTGATTCATAGCACCATTTTAATGCTACAAAAGGAAGGTGGGAAAAAAAGGTGGGGCAACATATATATTGAATCCAAAAGGGTGTGTCTCAAACTGGTGTTATAAAATTATTAACAGTTTGGAGTAGCTAGTGGCTCTCAGAATATATCTCATGTGACCCTAATTGGATTTTATGCTCATGTGACCCATACCAGCATTTTTTGGATGCTTAAAAAACGAAAAAGAGACCACAACATAGAGTCCAAAAAAAAAAGCCTCATTAAACAGTTTGGTGTAACTATAGTTTTCCATGTCTCGTGTGAAGAGTACTAGATCTAAAGCACCAAATAAAACCTGCGAGCACATGAAAAGAGGCATATTAACTGCATGGAAAGCGCGTAGCTTCTTCGTAAATGCCATGACAGATTTTCAGACATGTGTCAGACATATGGCCAGATGCAACTCTAAGAGCACCTATCAAATCATGACACATGGCACCAATGATGACAGCAACACAAGTCTGAGCAAGAATGAGATAATGAAATGTGCGGACCACCGCTCCGAGAGATATAAAACTACAAGCACCATTGATATATTGACATATAGCAACATATAACCAAGCTTACTAGTACCTCTCATAAGGTGACATGTGTCTTCAGGAACAAAATGTTCCAAAGTTTTCAGGTTTCTTTTACAAGGTGACGCGTGTCTTTGGGAAGAAAATAAATAAAACCTATTAGCACTAATCATAGGATGACAGATATGCTCACTAACAAATAAAAATCATTTATGAGCTTTAAGCGCTTATAACCAAAAAGCCCAAAGAATTAGGTACGAACAATTCATGAACGAATAGGTGGGAATGGAGTCAGGGGCTGATACATCAGGGCCAAAAAGTGATAAGCGCCCCCCAACAAGTGTAAGTCACTTTTTCACGTGGCACTGATGTGGCCGCTCCTGATGCCATTTGCACCAATTCGCTCAGGAGGGTGTTCGTACCAAATCCAAGCTCGCCAAATAGACATCAAAGTCTACGAACAACATCTAACATATGCTAATAGGCAAAGAGTTAGAATCCCACGAAGTTCCTAAATAAACATGAAGTTGCACATTTAGAGGCATTCCCGAAATTAGCAAGCATCAAGCACATCAACTTTGATTCAAAAAACCATATGCACTTTGTCATGATAAACATTATCCAACAATAGATTTTATGATGAGGAAGTCATGTTTGATCAGGAAGTGCATCAAACTCAGTCCCACAAGAACTAAGAACTTAAATGATAAGAACATAAGCAATCGCCCACATGATTAAGGAGTTAAAATCAAGTCCAAATCTCTCATCTATAAAAAGGTGTGCTCACACATGATTTTGGGGACCTTTCCAGATTAATTTTTGATCTTTGGTTTTGAGAAAAAGTTCTGAAAATCTTAGAGCACCAAGAAGAAAGCACGCCCAAATTTTGAGAAGAAAGAGACTATGTCTTTAGCAAGGTAAGTAAACCATTAATGGTTGTTCTTACAAGCAAGTTCTCCAAAAATAGAAACTAATTAATGTATTCTTCTCATTTCTTCATCAAAACTAATATGACTATATTTTAACTCTATATTATTCTCTTATTGCATTGCTTTACATAGTCTTAATCAGATATATTTGTTTCCCTAACGGTTAGCACTTCTGGGTTTTACCAAAACTGGAGAAATAGTCCCTACATCAATTAATAAACTGTCAAATAAACATGACAAAATATTTGAAATCCAAAATAAATATAAACTTGAAATTTGGTGCATTCAAAGGCCCACTGCCAGAGGAGTCCAATTGAACATATAACTGTAAAAGAATGACTTTGGTATTATTTTCCTTCACTATTTTCATAAGATTTACAATATGAGATGTTACAATTTTCAAAATTCAAATTATTAGAGAAACTTAAACTGATCTAGCACAACTTCAAACCTAGAGTAATTTCATCTTGTAACCATCCCATCAATCTCTCCTTCATTCAAATTCAAAATACTTTGAATTTGAATTTTGGCACAACTTCAAACTTTGAGCAATTTCATCTTGTAACCGTCCCATGAATCTCTCCTCCATTCAATTTAAAATTTTAATGTTTTGAATTTGAAATTGAAAATTATAACATCTTTTATTTTCACTCCTATTGTACAACTATATATTGATATAAAATCTCATGAAAATAGTGAAAGAAAATAATATCAAAGTCATTCTTTTAAATGGTATCAGAGCCCTACACATCCAATGGTAGTACAATGGCCTGCCCAACCACCAACCCTTTCCCTATCACCACCAATTCCTTCCATATCCCAATTAACATCAATCATTTTGTCTCTCTCAAGCTTAACCACCAAAATTTTCTGCTATGGTGCTCCCAATTCCTTCCTCTTCTCCGATGCTATGAATTAGAAAGGTATGTTGATGGCTCATATCCTTGCCTACTAAAATTTCTTTCACAACCCGAAAACACTATCAATCCTAAATATGTTGCATGGCAAAAACAAGACAGCATGCTTTTAGTATGGATTCTCTCATCTCTCATAAAACCCGTTCTTGCCCAAGTCACCGGTCTTCCTACCTTTGCCTCCATTTGGCAAGTCCTTGATTGTCTCTCTACCTCCAAATCACAAGCTCGAATCATGCAACTCAAGCTTGAATTGCAAACTGTGAAGAAAAGAAATCTATCCATTTTAAATTACCTTTAAAAGATTAAAACTCTAGTTGATAGCCTAATTGCTGCAGCCAAACCGTCTCCGAACTGGATCTTATTCTTCACATTCTTGGTGGTTTACCCATTGAGTATGACTCTTTTGTCACCTCAGTCACAACCCGACCTGATGACATCTCCCTTGAAGACCTTCATGCCATGTTTCAAAATCAAGAAGTGCATCTCAATCAACACACACCACTTTCCTTTACTTACGAGCCTCAAGCCAATGTAGCTAACATAACTCCTCAATTTAACAACATGGTAGGAGACGTGGCTATGGATGACGAAGAGGCAGTGGAGGACCCTCAAGAGGGTCAACCCAAAATAGATTAAAATCCTTTGTTGTTTGTCAACTATGCAATCGGCTTAACCAAGTGGTTTAATGTTGGTACCAGTTCGATCTCTCCTACAACAACAACAATTCACCAACACCATCAACATTTATAGCTTCTACAAAATCCGCTTATGATCTCAACTAGTACCCTGATTTGGATGCAACAAATCATTTAATTGAAGATCTCAAGAATTTGAATTTTCATTCATACTACCAAGGCATTGAAACTGTCAAAATTAGAAATGGGAACAAGTTTGTGCATTCTCTATACTGGTTCCTCGTCCATCAAAACTCCTCATAAATCACTTTCTTTAAATAAAATATTGTATATACCTTCTATCACACAAAATTTACTTTTTGTCTTTTAATTCACTCATGATAATAATGTTTATTTTGAATTTTACCCAAACTTCTTTATTGTTAAGGATTTGCAGTCGGGGAAGGAACTTCTACACGGTTTGAATAAATGAGGCTTATACTATTTGAAGTGTACAAGTAGTCAATCATGTCCATCCTCTTCTTCTTCCGTTTTCATTGGTACAATATCTTCCTTTGACACATGGCATTGAAGACTTGGACATCCAATGATGTGCATTGTCCATCATGTTGTTTATCATAATTCTCTTTATCTTGCCAATAAGAAAAAGTCATTTTGTTCGTTTTGTCCATTAGGCAAGAGTCATAAATTACCTTTTGCTTTTAGTTCTACTGTTTACAAAGCCCCTTTAGAGCTTGCTGTATGTGACATTTATAGTCCATCCCGCATTATCTCAAAAAATCAGTTTCACTATTATATTCACTTTCTTGATATTTATAGTCGTTTTAATTGAATTTTTCCACTTAAAGTCAAATCTAATACACTATAAAAATTTATTCATTTAAAAAAAAAAAGGTTGAAAATCTTCCAGATCACAAAACTAAAAAGTTTCAAATTGATGGTGGCCGTGAATTTTAAAAATTCAAAGCTATCTTTGACTCTTGTGGCATTAAACACCATATTTCTTGCCCACACACTCAAGAACAAAATGGACTTGCTGTAAGAAGACACCGTCACATTGTTGAAATTGGACTCATGCTCATGGCCATGAAATCTATTCCTCTTCTTACTGGGATGATGTCTTTCACACTGCCATTTATCTTTTAAATAAGTTGTCAACTCCAGTTTTTAAAAATAAAAGCCCTCATGAAATCCTTTTTCATAAAAAAACATATTACAATTTTCTCAAAGTCTTTGGTTGTGAATGTTTTCCATACCTTCGTGCTTATAATTCCCACGAACTCATCTATCGCTCATTTCAATGCGTTTTCCTTGGCTACAGTACTACTCACAAAGAGTATAAATGCCTCCATATTCCCACCGGATGTATTTATATTTCCTACCATGTAATCTTTAATGAAGAAAATTTTCATTTCCAACAAAACAGCCCCACCACTCCAAATATTACATCCACATCCCTTCTTCCACCTATCCTAACCAGCCACCTCTTACCTCCTTCACAATCACCAGACCTCTTACCCACACCTCATCCCCCTCCACCTCAACTAATTACTCGCACATCACCTCCACTACCCATACCTCTAGTACCACCTACTTTAACACCTCCACCTAAGCCCACATCTGAGACCGCATGTCAATCAAACGAGACACACTCTAATTTTCCTTCTTCCACCTCCACCCATTCTATGATCATTCGCTCTAAAATTAGAATTTTCAAACCAAAAGCATTCTTTGCCACCAAACATCATCTTCCCTCTCATCTCTTTGAACCAACTTGCTTCACCACCGCCAACAAATATCCTAATTGGAGGAATGCTATGGTTGAGAAAATAAATGCCTTACAAAATAAAAGAAAACCTGGTCCTTAGTTCCATCTCATCCCAATCAAAATTTATTGGGTGTAAATGGGTTTTTCGAATAAAGAGAAAGGCCGATGGTTCCATTGAGCGGTACCAAACCCGCCTCGTCGTAAAAGGTTTTCACTAAAGAGAAGGAGTTGACTACAAAGAAACTTTCAATCCTGTGGTTAAACCTTACACCATCCACACTATTCTCCTTATAACAGTCTCAAAAGGATGGTTTTAGCACCCAAATTTTGACTCAGGTCATCCAATGGAATAAGAGCAGCACAACAACATTTAGGCATCAAGACTCTAAGCACCCTTGGTTTAGGGAGAGCAAGCTTGGACTCTAGGAGGTTAGGTATTCCCAGAGAAGTCTTTCCAGATATTTCAGTAGCAAATGAATCAATCAAAGCACCTTATTACAGCTTAAGTACACCATTCTAGGTAAAACCACTAATTCTCTGAAAAACATCAATGGGACTTTGAAGGTCCACATTTAAGAGCTCCATCCATGTTAATTGTAATTTTTTCAGCCTCCATAATCCTTCCCTCAGTGAAACATCATAGGCGAAAAAATTACCATTTTACCTTTTTGCCTTCAAAGGCCCATAATTCACCATTTACCACTCAGATCACCCAAATTATCTTGCCTATATAAGCCTTCTTGTCATGAAGCATCATAGAGAAAGAATTCATATTTTCATATTTTTTGCCATTGCATACAAAAAATTACTATTTTACCCTTTTACCTTTAGGAATTTACCCTTGGACCCTCAAAGGATCCCCAAAGCTTTTTTCCATTACCTAAATGGTGTAATGTCAGATCTCATACGTCCTTGTTTCTCCCAATTCTGAGGAACTCATTATAGGACAGGTATTCCTTGAGACTGGATCAACCAATTTCTCAACTTTCGATAACCCTGACCAGAAAGTGACCCTTGCAAAAGCTCTCAAAGATTTATCCGATCTTCGAATCCAGAAAGGTCAATCACCGTTTCTTCATCCCGACCTTAGCTTCAAATCTTTAGTTCTAAGAAAGGAGATCCAAAATCTTAAATCCCTGTGAAATCTCAAAATCTTCCTCAAGGGATCAAAAGGCTATTTTGGTTGCATTTCACCTATATGGAACCAGAATGTTCCCCAAATGCCCAAATCATGATTAGTCGGTGCCCGTCTCTTTAAAATTGCGAGGCCTTTGAAAAACCATATAAGAAATGCTAGATTTTGTGAGACTTATCTACTCAAATTCCCTCAATTACTCCAAAAAGAGTAACGGATTAGGGCCAAATATCAGGTACGCAACCGATTCCCAGGAATTCATCCGAACTCTAAAATTTAGCCTATTAGTGGCCATTTCTCGGTAATTCTGAGGCCTCCAAAGTATCAACATCCCAAGGGATTCCAAAAATTATGTATTCTTAACCATCATTTCTGCCTAAGCTAGATTAAAACACTTTTTGTCTGTACTTGGCACATGGAATGCCTTAGGGAACTCTCCTAGACTCAGAATGCAGCAAGGTGAGGCCCATTTTTTAAAATTTTTCTCTACTTTCGAAGACCATTTCACAAATCTGAGCAACGGAAGATGTCTGATAACCCAATTCCATCAACATTTAGGTAGTTACAAAAATCTTATCTCTTCAAGTGACCCTACTTCAAAAAATCCTCGGCAACTGTCCCGAGAATCCAATGGTCAATTTGTCAGTTCCTGTAGCTCCGAGACTCTCTAAGCTTCAAATCCCCTGGACTTGCCTCATGGTAGAGACATATAAAAAATACAGGGGCATTTCTAGTCAAGAATTCTCCATGTGCCCAAAAGAGTATCTTTGACACAGTTTCCTGCTCAGGTATAGTAATTCAGCGTAGTCAGAGGTTATGGATCTCCAGAACCAAGGGCCATCTTTCATCTGAAGATTTTTAAAATCAATTTTACCATCTTGCCCTTCTAATAGTCATTTAAGAGTTTTTCAGGTCAGTAAAACCTTGATTTCACCTCTTACCCTTATCGTAATTTGGTTCTGACTGGTTCATTGCGACCCGAATGTCTACAACTTCAAAACCAGACACTGAGTTTGCAGCTTTTCGAGCCTGATAATTCCCAGGAATGGATTACATAGTAAGGGGTCAAAATCCTTAAAAAGTAATCATTGCACATTAATGAACTAAAACTTTAGGGTTTTGGCTCATTAATGGCATTTAATGCATTCACACCTTAAGGGTTAATTCAAAGGCCCTTAGATTGGAATCTTTCCTGGTGCACCCCCATTATACACCCTTGGATATGAAATCCACATGGAACCGTCATCTCTCTCCATTTGGCATCTTTGTGATTACCTTTTATCATTGTAACCAATCACACTCCACTAAAGGGCATCTTAGCTCACCCTTTTCCCATGTCATCAATCCAAGTGAGTTAGCTCACCTTGATCTTCACCTTCCATTCAACAAACACAAAGCAATCCTAACCATCCCCTTGTTCATGTCACCTATCCATGCAAACTAGCACAATTCAATCTCACCACTCCATCCAACTTTTAATCTTAGCCATACACCTCAAATTAGCACAAACAAACCCTAGCCCTCCAACTTGATTTTTTTTAGATTGAATTCTCACTCTCCATTGCACACATTTAAGGCTATAAATAGCCCCGAATTCGTATAGCTTAGGGTTGGCAATTGAGGAGAAAAAAAAGGAAGAGAAAGGAAGAAGAAGAAGAAGAAATGCACTAAACCAACCCTAATCACTTATCTTAGCTCAGGTAAGACTCACACTTGCACTAGGGTAGTTTATTTTCATTATTTTGATTTATTCACATGTTGTTATGCTGCTCAAATTTATGCCATTTCATTGCTTCAATTCAGATTACATGGTGGAGACTCAACAGCCTCCATTTGTGCTTGTTTTAACCTTTATGCACTCTAGAATTTATTGCAATTTTTGTATAGCTTGGGTAGAGCTCAAATTTTAGTATGTTGTTCCCAAGAGGGAATTCGACCTCTGCTGAAAATTTGGTGATTTTTTCAAGTTCGTTTGGGCCTCGAGATGGCCCCGTAAACAAACCCTAAAATTCTGAACTTTTGTAACCTAGTTTAGCTAACATATTGTGCATTTTTGTAGAGATGATCTTAAGCCCAATTTCATATATGTTGTTCATCTATAGTAGGCCTTCCTATGTATGTAATTTTGGAAATTTTCAAAACCCCTAAAGAGCTCAAAATCTGAGAAATCCAACTACTGAATTTGCTCCTAGTAACTAATGCCTGAATTTTATTAAAATAAAAGTAGGTCTTAAGGATAAATTCAAGCCTTAAGATCTGGGACCCATCCCAGGGAGCCTTGATTTTTCCTAAACTTGTTCACAGGCCATCATAACCCTCTGAAGTCCAACCCTGTGCTTAGGCACCTCTGTGGGCCCTGATTTTCCTCCCAACTCCTGAATTTAATTTCAGGCATTGAGTAGAGAAATTCAAGTGTTGGGGTGGATTTGAAGCATTAATCATGTGTTAAAAAACATGTTTTTCAAAAATTTTCAAAGTTCTATTTATGTACTAGGGTTAGCCTAGAGACACAGGAGGAACCCACCCCTATGAGCCCCACAAGTATGGCCTAAAACCCAAGGTTGGTTGCTGATTTCAACATCCAACGCCTAAATTTCCCCTTAATTAAATTTGGGCATTGAAAATTTAGGCGTCAGACTAAAAATTTAGGTGTTAAGCTTGTACAGGATAACTATATTGCCCTCTTTCGGGGGCAAATATTCACCCCTATAAGGGCCCCACCTTTAGGGATTGACCCATTTGACTCTAAACAACCCCCTCTACCATTCTGCAAGGGTCCCAAAACTCAGGGACCCACATGGGCATTGAAAAAATCAAGCTAAGTTGTTAATCCAGTCAACACTTAATGCTTGAAAATTCAGGCGTTAAGCCTGTATCAAATGACTAGATTACCCTCTTTCAGGGGGCATATCTTTGCACCTTTAAAGGCTTTGACCCCTAGGGTTGCACAGCGTGACCTTAGAGAACACCCTTTGTCCTTCTCCAAGGGTCCCATAGCATTGGGACCCACAGAAACATCCAAACAAACAAGGTTAAAATGCTGATTTGATCAGCCTCCAACGCCTGAATTTCACTCTGAATTAAATTCAGGCGTTAAGCCTGACACTCTGAAAAATGCAATTTTCCCCTTTTCTCCCATTTTCTCCCCTTTTACGTTAGGATTAGCTCCAACCTTAAGACCAGTAAATAAACATTTTAAAGGGGTCCACGATCCCTTTGAAAGTCATAAACCCAAGGGGTTCTTCCTGTTAATTAATGACCTAATCTAAGAAAACAAGTTTCTAAATTTTCCAGAAGCTAACACCTAAATTTTCCCTTAATTAAATTCAGGCGTTGGAAGCAAATTCAAGCATTAAGCCTATAAAAAATATGGAAACATGCATTCTTTAATTTCTTTTACAAGTATGTACTTTATGACATTCTTAAGCAAGTATAGATAAGAGAAGCCACCCTAAAAAGGTGGGCATTTAGGGTGCCTAACACCTTTCCCAAATACAACTAAACAACTTACCCGTTATCTCAGGAAAGTAGACTAGTCGTAGGAGTTAAACCTCTAGACATTTGGGTTTAGACTTCTCCTCTTCCCCTAAAGAGGAGAACTAATGTTCAACTTCGTCGGTTAACCCCGAGTTGGTGGTTACTTTAGAAAATCCTAACACTCTAGAAGAGGGTTAGCAACCCTCATGTACCGGCATCACGTGATGAATAGTGGGTCCAGAAATCATGGACAGTCGGGGGAATCTGAACCCTCAGACCCGGACATCCACATATGGCATGTTCACCAATTAAATGGTCAAAATGTGTTTCTTCATGGAACACTTAATGAAGAGGTATACACGTAACAACCACCCAGATTCACTGACCTTAATGCTCTAAGTTATATTTGCAGACTCCACAAGTCACTTTATTTCAAGCTTCACGAGCATGATATTATAAGCTTCGGACCTTTCTCACTCAACTTAGGTTCATTGGTTCCAAGTCTAACATGTCACTTTTTATCAAATCTTTATTATGTGGCATTCTCTATTTACTGGTTTATGTTGATGACATTATCATTACTGGGTCCTCTCCTATGCTTATTCAAAATGTGATTCAAGTTGTTCATCAAGCCTTCTCCATCAAAGATCTTGGTTCTTTACATTACTTTTTGGGCATTCAGACTACGAGAGGTCCTCATGAATTAATTCTTTCTTAGCAAAAGGGTATCCTTGACTTACTCACCATAAGTAAAATGGACTAAACCAAATCATGTCGCACTCCAATGGCAAGCAATCTAAAATTGCCCAAGCATGATGGAGATCCACTTCTGGATGTCACTTTATATCGAAGCACTATCGAAGCTCTACAATATCTCACCCTCACCAGACCAGACATTAGCTTCTTTGCCAATAAAGTATGTCAATTTATGCAGCAACCCACTGACATTCATTGGACCGCAATCAAAAGAATTCTACGGTATTTGAAGTCTACCATCGATTATGGCATTCTACTCCAACACTCTCCCAATTTTAGCATTCATGCCTTCACAGATGCTGACTGGGCTGGTTGTCCCATTGATCATCACTCTCAAAGTGGCTACTTTATTTGCCTTGGTCTAAATCTCATTTCTTGGAGCTCAAAAAAGCAATCCACCATCTCTAAGTCCAACATTGAATCCAAATACCGTGTATTGCTCTTGCTACTGCTGGAGTTACATGAATCCAATTTCTTTTCAAAGAGCTACAAATTTTCTTACCTCAGCCCCCAACCTTATGGTGCGACAACCTCGGTGCTACTTATCTCACTAGCAATCCCATTTTTCATGCGTGAACTAAGAACAACAAAATAGACTTGCATTTTGTTTACAAAAAAGTGGCCACAAAGGACATTGACATTCACTTCATCTCCTCTCAAGATCAAGTTGTAGACATCATGACTAAACCTCTTGATACTGCATGCTTTACTCTTCTTCAAAACAAGTTCACCATCTTACCAAGACCGTTGAGCTTGAGGCGACATCTTAGAGAAATCTGAATTGATTTGGCACAACTTCAAACCTAGAGTAATTTCATCTTGTAACCGTCTCATAAATCTCTCATTCATTCAAATTTAAAATATTTTGAATTTGAATTTTGGCACAACTTCAAACATTGAGCAATTTCATCTTGTAACCATTCCATGAATCTCTCCTCCATTCATATTTAAATTTTGAATGTTTTGAACTTGAATTTTGAAAATTGTAACATCTCCTATTTTCACTCCTATTGTACAACTATATATTGATGTAAAATCTCATGAAAATAGTGAAAGAAAATAATACCAAAGTCATTCTTTTACAATAACATATACCAAAAATCAGTATCAATAGAGGATTTTTCACTGTCTAATTAACATATTACTACAAGGGTGTGGTGGAAATTTAACAATCTTACTAAACTGGGTTAAGGACAAAGCCTATTACAGGGTATAGCTTATCAAAGTAAAAAATTTGGACCATGACTTGATTCATTTGGTCCCAGAGTACATGAACAAGGGTAGAGTTTTCAAGCGATAAATCCTAATTGAATCATAACTTGGAAAGGATTATGATTGAAAGACGGGCCCCTAACGTGAGAAATCGATTTTTAACATTTGATTGGAATTAACCCAGCACCCATTCCCCAAGTTATATTTGCATGACTCTACTATAGTACCAATTGTATTGTTAAAGGGCATCTCCTCATGTGAGGAGGCCTTAATAACTTACAACCCATCTAGAAAAATGCATATTAATGGTTTTTCTCTTAAAAAATCTCTTAGATTGGATTCACTAAGTGGTGGTAAAGAATATCATAGTTTATTGAATTTTAAAGTCAAGTACAATGACCATAAACAAGAATAATAGAGATTACAACTTAAAAAAAAAATAAAAAGAAGACAATCCACACCTCTTAATTCTATTCTCACACTAATTCTTATCCTTATTTGTATGGAAAGGAAATTAAAAGCTAGTCATGAGTACTTGTAATTTTGTATCCCCTACCAAAAAAAAAAAAATGCTTTGATTATATTCTTCTTTACTCTCCTATATATTTCCTTGTAAAGTGGGTACCAATCCTTTCTGCACGAGACATGTGGTGAGCCATAGGCGACTGTTCCACAAATTTTGTGGCACCAAGGTTCGCCAAACTAAAATAGTTGGTGTGGTTTATCCAATCAAAAACCAAATTGTGACGGATTGAATGTTATCATTAGACCCTTTAAGTGATGGATCCACCATCTATGTATTGCATTACAATTATGGCACATGTGCAATGCTATGAATTACCCACTAAGCATTACAATGTTCTCCCAATTGTAGAAATCATGTTGTTTTACCAAAAGTTAAGCAGAAGGTGCTGGAATTCGGATCACTTGACGGGACAGAAACATGAACACTCGGTAGAACTACATTAGAAGTCTAATTAAGACGCAAAATGCATTGTAATTACTAAATACCTTGAGGTACCAATGTATTGAAAAAAAAATACATCTTGTATTGAAATAAATACCCACATTCAAATTGAACAACTTGAGTGACCCGAGCTCTTACTTTATCCTTTGGAAAGACAAATAGAGAACTTTTGAAACAATCAACCTGTTTCCAAAATTCCATGTGGCACAATCAGATTTGGTTGTTCGGTTGCTCTATCATCTAATGAGGACATGGGGCAATTAGCAACGATGTTAACCAGTTTAGCCCGTCTTAATGTTCACTCGGCGTGGATATGGTGCACCCCCTTAAAAACTTTCACTTTTTGGCTCCTATGTGTCTACCCCTGATGCAGGGCGGGCCTTAGACGTCATTTAAGGGAACGCACCAAATCCTGGGGGCTATCACCACTGGTGGGGATGTGCGGAATGTTGTCCAGGAGAATTTTGAAGTCCCGACCTCTCCCTTGGAGAGTCCGTACCACAACCATCTCACCTGGAGATGATTGGTACAAATTAAGTTGCTGGTTAATTATCAACATCATTACTCCCAAAGATGGCAACAGGTTCAGCAAGGCTTTTCTACGTTTGGCGTATGCAAATGCCTAAGTTAAAGGCCGGCCACGTCAGTGTCAGAAGTGATTTACACATGCCCCCAAAAAGTGAAAATCATTTTCGGTGCTGATATTTCCACCCACTTGACCATCGGTGGACATCGGCGCATGTTAGGGGTCAGTGTATAAAATCCTCACCGCAACAGGTTGGGTTTGGTATGAGTTCTGGCTACCCTGATGCCAAATTTGGGTGAATTCCGAATTGACATTAACCTAAACCTCAACTCAGACCCATGAAGAGAGTAGGGCATGGTAAGAGTTAGAAGAAACAAACAAAATAAGTAAATAAATAAAATGGAAGAAAATATCTATACCTGAATCTAACTACTCATTGGCAATTTTTAGATTAAAATAGCCATGGTTATTTATGTTATTGGCCAAAATAACCTTATAAATTAATCTAATACCCTGATTCAGGTTTAATGATATTTTGACTGGTCATTGGTATTAGATCAAAAACTGGCTCCCTTTCTCAACCCTCAAATTAGGTCAAAGAAGAAAAGTATCCGTTGGCTCAAAATAACCTAAGTTATCTAAGTTATTGACCATAATAACCTTATAAACACACTCATTGCGCTTATTTACTTGACTGGTCATTGGTGTTAGATCCAAAACACTGGACCAGTCTCTCAGCCTTCGAATTAAATCCTAACGTCAAATGAGGAAAAGTTTTTTTATTTTGATATCAAATTAGGCAAACGGTTACATGGATTCCAACCATGGCTGAGTATGGGTCGAATATGTACCAACGTGGTTGTAAGTCATTGATTTTGATTGAGATGAACGGTTTGATCCTTCGTAGTAGAAGGCCGAGGGGGAAAACCATAGCTATATGCATTTTAGGTACATTGATTTTGACTGAAACAAGTGTTTTGATCTTTTCATCCCTGTCACGTCAACCTGTGCATAGGGCTATGGACCTCCACTATAGATGATCAGGGCTCGTTGTTGAGGGCCTGATATCCTCTGCGACCCCCCCTCTGTGATGCACGAGGGCTGAGGCAGAGGGGGGAATCAATTCACTTTTGGAGTTGTCACTTCACCCCCAAAAAGTGAATTG